>JAYJMH010036100.1:0-16020 GCA_036873815.1 Phacellophora camtschatica
TTTTTGGCGAGAAAATGGAAGGAATCTTGTTATAGACAGCGACTGTTGAGGAAAGTAATGTTTATCGCATACGACACAGAATGCTGGAAAATAACCGAATTTTCAGTGGAAGAAGCAATAAATCTACGCTGCAATCACGAAGAAGCAGATACGCGCCTTCTTTTACATGCGAAGAATGCGGCAGAAGAGGGATGTGAAGCAGTTGTTATCGTTTCAGAAGAGTTGTATGGGATGTCACTTGTATGGGAGTTCGACCACTAATAGTGTAAATGAGCTACGTTACACAATTTTTTGTGCCAAGAAAGGCGAGGTGGAGTCACACCAATTACCTCCTTGTAGGCACTCTTTGGCAAAACACATCCTTCGAGCTAACTATCAAGCTTTTGTGTGGAAGTCTTGTTTGGAAACTTTGCCAAACATCCCATCACCAATCGGTCATGGGTGGAAATATGAAGGAGAGTGCAACGAGTATACTATCGATTGGATGGACGTAGATCCAGCGCCAAGCGCTATTCTTGAATTCATTTCGTGTAATTGTTCTCGTTCATGTGATTCGAATAGATGTAGCTGCATTGCTAACGGTTTAAAATGTACTGATATGTGTCGTATGAGAGACTGTACGAATCAAAATACACTGGAACAGGATGACGAACTTTCATCTTATGATAATTATGAAGACTCAGATGAAATTTCGGACAGTGACGATGCATAATATGGCAGTTACCCCACCCCCGGGAGTTTTTACTCCTGTACCTTTGTGAAAAATAGTTTTTAGAGTTAGTTTTGGTGAAATCGTGTTTATTTTGTCTTCTTTCTTTTCAAATCCGGTATTGTGAACAATTCAAATCTCTCTGGAATAAAAACTATTGATGAAACATAGGAATGCTCTTGTTGCTAAGGCGTATCCATGGTTATGACGTCATATTTTAAAATTCAAAGTATCGTAACTCCAGATCTAAAAAAGATGTGGAGATTCTGTAAATGATTTTGTTATCTATTAAATGAAACGTTCAACTGAGCTTTATTTGCTGTGAAGGCTCAGTACTGAATTTTTCAATGTTTGACCCCCCGTCATTTCTACATGCCCCATTTTAAAAATGTCTATCATACCATTTCTGATTATTGGAATGATACCCTTCATGAAAATCGCAACTAATTTTATTCCCCCCAAGTGGTAATGACAACCCCTATTTTCAGCTCTCGGCTCATGGACTATTTCTCATCTGTGTTTTTGTAGTTGGTCTAATCGGACATAGTTCAAAGGTAAGCCATGCTTCTTTGTGAGTTCATTGTTGGAGTATTACATTTATTTCCCCAATACTTTCAAACTGTCCAACGGGTTTTGTTGCAAAAGCTCCAATTGCCTATCCTTTTTTCTAGAATCACTGTATTCGGGTCATTTTTGTGTTATCTGAAGAAAGACAAAATTTAACATTGATTCTAAGATGTAAATCTCTTGCCGTACAGTTTAAAACTGTAGGCTTTGTAGTATGGTTTTTTTTAACTTTGCGCACAATTTGTAAAGTTAAAATTTCTTGCTAAGTTTTTTGGAAAGTTACACCAAAAATTCCAATCAATTCTTAAACGTTGTTAAACATTAAAAGCAAACAGCTCTGTCATCTTATTTTATTTCACCGTATTGTATTACATTATTAGATTAGTTTCTTGAATATTATCTTCAGCTGCCATACCACATTATTACCTTGTGCATATATCAATATTGTACCCTGCTGTTACCGAATTCAGGGGTGGATCTATGCTCGAAGGAGGGGGGGGGGCTATGAAAAAGTTCTTCAGGGATGGATCTAGCCAACTGGGCTACAAAAGCAATCGCAAAATAACTGAAAAAATGGTGGCTGACAGAGCCTTTTAGAAACGAGTTTGAGGATGGTCACCCACTGCTCTTCATTGACTCCGCCCCTTACTGAATTGTTGCCAAATTCCTTACGTCTCACCCCCAGTAACAAATTATTTTTTTTACCTACTTCAGATGATTCAACATAGTTGCAAAAATTGCAAACATTTTATTTACCTACTTCAGATGATTCAACATAGTTGCAAAAAGTTAAATTTATAAAAATCGTTAAGAAATTATAGTTATCTTATCTTAAACGCAGGGAGTGGAAGCTGATTGCTATTATTATTTATCATGCTCGTTGGGGTCCCAAGTGTGCGCCCCTTGCAACATGGTGTGCATAGCCACCTTAAGCGATGGTCCAAGATGCGTGTCGGATTTTGGCACCAAAGATGAAAGGGAGGAAGACGTAGTTCAACTGGAAGATGAAAATCCATTTGAAGATGAAAAATAAATGCTAAGAAAACCTATCATAAGAGTGGAATGAGGAGGAAAAGATGAAAATTGACACATAATTATAATTTTTCAATACTCTGAGCACAACTTGCATGTTAAGAATTTATTCTGAAACTAAATAAAAACAAAATAAAAAAAAAAAAAACTAAAGAATGTTTATATTTCGCTATATTCATTACATTTAAAGAAATTTTGTATGTGATTCTAAATCTGCATAATAAAGAATTTATCAAAATGAAATACTTTGTTGATTCTTGTTGTTGAAGAGGAGGCCATAGGGAACTATAGGGTTGCTTGCTAAGATTTTGCACCTTACCAATCAGAGGCAACTAATTTCATTTATATTTTCATAAACGTTTTGGTTTTTCTCGCTAACTTGCTCTACCTGTAGGGAGAAGGGGGTAAAACAACCCGCGAGAGGGGTACACCCTAATTAAAGGTTACGGGTATGTGCCACCAAAAAGGGTGGAAGGGTTTGGAAGCCGTAATTTCTCTAAACAGGGGTATTATTTTTAGCAAAAGGCCTTCAATGTTGGGTTACATGGTAAAAATGGTCCTTTATGATAGATATTTTGGAACGAAACACAACATTAATGCTGGGTATACACGAAAATTTGCACATTAAAGGTGGAATGTTTAGAACCCCCCCCCCTTCTTATCCAACAAAATTGGGTTTCCTTTCAATGCTGTGGATTTGTTGAAATAATTGAGGATTTGTTGATAAAAGGGTATGTTTTGCTTGATTTCTGGTTGTTCTTAATTGCACACAGATAGATTATAGTTTTTCCCGCCATTTCATCATCATTTTTTTGTGAGCCTTATTTCTCAGAGCATGTGCGTAATTAACGGACTAATCAATTTCATTGAAATTTCACACCAAAGGCCATAAAGCATTGTACTGTACTACAAAATTGTTTGTCAGAATGTTTTCCCAAATTCAACAGTTCGACTTTTACAAGATTTTAAAATATGAAATCGGTAGCCATTAACAATAATTTTTACGTTGGTTTTTCCAAGATTACACAACATATCAAAACTCCCTGACACACTTTTGTTGTTCCTGACCTTCATTCTTTCACGGAAACGATGGTTTGGTTGCAAAGCAAGCGATGAGGTTCGCAAAGCTGTTTGCACAAAGGTGGTTCTCATATTTCACAGGCAACATTTTTTTTACAGTTATATTAACTTTTATTCATTCTATTTTATAAGACAATCTGCTAGAATACTTGATAATTGATAATACAACATTTTAAGTTGACGAGGAAATTATGGGATTTGAGAAGCAAGCAACCCTAGACTAATTGGAAGCGTCATCGTTATACAAGGCTACGCTACGACTCGTAAAGATACAGGAAGATTTCTAGACTTGGATTTTCCGCCTCGTAATTATAATTCGAATTTTAAAAAATGTTAAATTCCCTCTTCAACAAGAGAGCTCCTAAAGCCTCGATTCAATGATCCCCAAGAAGTTGGGGACTTCAAGCCCAGAATTTTTGTTCTGATATTACCATTCTAAAGCGACCCCCCAATTCTAAAGCAACCCCCCAAACCCCAACTTTTGGTTATCCGTAGACAATTTGAGTCATTTTATAAGCGTTTGACTACCCAAATTAAAAAACTAATGCTCTCGTTTGAAGCTTTGCTGAGACTTGAGTTTGTTCTTCATTACTAAAAAAAACTTTAAGTTAATTTTTTTTCAGAATTTTATTTCTTTCAGCGTTGAAATTTTCGGGCATCTTTCTGCAAAAATACGATTTAAACCAATCAGAGATGGCGAATGTGAATTACTGTGATTGCTGTTTTTTGTCGTAGCGGGCCAGTTTTTTACCATATAAGTCCCGAGATGTAGAGGTCGAGGAGCAAGAGTTTGTCGCAGTCGAAAAGTTTCTAGACTTGCTCAGAGACGTAGGAAGCATTTGAATAGTGGAGGGGGGGGGAGGCACAAGATTTGAAGGACAGTTTGACCACACCCAGTTCTTCTATGACCACGCCCTAAACACCGCTCCCTCGCTTCTGCTTATAGGGATGATCTTTACATGAGCATATGGTTAAATCAAACATTGCAACCTCTTTTATGAAAAATATAACGAATATAACATTAAAATCCTAATATAACGGATGTATATTCAAATTGAAATGACACTCTCATGATAATTTAACACCTAGATTCTAGAATATATTCACTAAATAATGACAATAATAAACTGCTTAAAGGTCATCAATTAATTAACTGAAGCTAACAATGGCTCAAGCTAAATACAAGCTAGCTAGCCATAAAAATTGCTGCTCTCTGTTGACCCCTTTTGCCCTAAACATTACCTTAAAAGAAATTTAAATTCCTTTTCAGATAACGATTGGTGAAAACCTATAAAATTAAAATCAAAATCTCTACTGCCCGTTATCTCAAAAATTCGAATTTCTATCTCCCCTCGTTAGGTTTCTTTTTCGATATAATCATGATGTAATTCTGCCTGCCATCTCCATACAGCGGTGTAACCAGGCTTAAAGACTTGGGCGAAAAATTACTGACCGGGGTCTGGGGGTCTTCCCCCAGAAAATTTTTGTATAACCACGCCCTTAAACTCTCGGAAAAAGATGGAAGCGGCCTTTTTGGCATTGAAATATGTCATTAAGTTTTTGAAAATCAACGATTTCAAGCTGTTTTTTGTAGTCCCAGCATTTAAAAATCGAATAAACAGAAAGTAAGTTTTATCATGGAAAAATAACGTGAAACTTGCTAAAAATTGATAAAGAAATTATTCCAAAAGAAATATAAATATTTCCTTCCCCTACATTTTTTCAACCTATTTCGAGAAATTAGAAAATCGAAATTCTGAGCATTAAAAAGTACTGCACAAAATCGATCAAGCCTTAACCGTGCTCCATCTGAACGGCATTTTTGGAAGGGCTCTTCTTTTAACTTTTTGAGATTAAGTAAGGGTACTTATGAAAAGGGCATTTTTTTTAATTTCTTCAACATTGAGAACGGCACTTTTTTGTAACAAATTTGTTCAAAATTGTAACAATGCGATTTTTTCTATCAATTTTCGAGAAAAAGGGCCCTTTAATCTATCTTTCCGGGACTAAAAAGGGCGCCTTGAAAAAAAATTCGTGATCATAGAAGGGCAAATTTCAATTTATCGGAGTAAAAAAAGGCACTTTTCAATTTTTCACGTGAAAAATGGGCACATTTTTCAATTTTGAGGGCACCCTTAGCATGCTTGCAAAAAAGTGGGGGGCAATCAGCACCTAATGCCCCCCGGTTTCTACATCTCTGGATTACACGTTCCCAAAGCTGCCGTGGAGGAGCCTAAGTTTTGATTAATTTGTTTCTTCTTGAGTGTGATAGAAAAAGTTTTAACTTCGATAATAGCTGAGTTACGCCAAATGAAATTTTAAATCTTGCGTTTCTGCAAAACCAGAGGCTTTGATATTAATTTTAAACATCAAAATCACTTGACCAGATAAATTTCTTGATGTGATTTGTTAGTATGTCAAATTCTGAATCAACGATGGCAAAGTAAATTATACTTACTCAATAACCAAAATATTCAACATAACTGCTTTGGATTCATGTCATATGTTTTCATAAGATATATTCCTTGACCAAGCCAGAGAAAGTTCCCATTCATTCACCAATACTATTAAAATGTTAATTTTAAAGCTCCTTTGTCGTGAAAATCCAATTTTCAGCAATACAAGGGAAAGGCGAACCTCTGGTTCCGAAGAAGCTCTAAACTTTGGTTATTATTGGGCATAACTCTGCAGTTATTCAATTGATTTTGCCAACTAAGGTATCAAACTTTAAATTGAAGTCTCGTTTACAAAATGCAATCAGAAACATAAATGATAAAAGGGAAGCACCTCCACAATAGCTTTGCAAACGTGTATCCTTTTTTTCTGGGACACCAGGTATCAAATGTTTAAAACCCAGAAAAGCAGAACACTACGAGGGGTATTTCCTATAAATTGGCTCTGGGGACGAGATTCGATTTTCTCAAAATAAAAATATCTACATTTAATCATATCTGCTCATAAGTCTATAAATTTCTAAGAAACAATTCATTAACAAATAATGAACTTCTTCTTCGAATTCAATTACGAGAGCATCATGACCACTTGATTTTAAAAAAAGAAATTCGAATTAGAGTACCCGCACTTGAATTCATGAATTCGAATACCATGAATACTTGAAGAGTAAATTCCCTGCACCCATAAAGGTCGTACCGATTTTCCCTAACGTTTGTTTCCCCTTAGGCTGAGCCAATGTCCAGCTGAAGATGTATAAATACAACGCTGGAATGTGTTAAAAAACAAAGACTTTTTGGCAAGAAAGCGCAAGAGAAAAAAGAGCAAAGTATCTGAAAAAGTAAGTCAAACATTCATTATATTTTCAAACTTTACTGTAAATTCTCAGCCAGTATGAATATTCCAAGCTAGATATTCCATTCTATGCATCCTTTTTATTTTTATTATTTACATTTTTATGAAACTTGCTTTATAGCCTGACAGAATGAAATACATTATTCTACCAGCAACACTTTTGAGCATTTTGATCATGATAAATTGCAAAAATAAAGGCAGTTTTGAGTGTAAATCTGCCTGCAAATCAAGCGTCAAAGAAAAATCTGGTTTTCTAAAAGAATTGGAAAGCTTACGTAATAATATCTACGAAGTTATGAAGCAATATGTGAGTATCCTAACATTTCAGCTCTACTTTCTATGAAAAAAATATCAAGGAATTTTAGTACGTAAGTACACAAATAGTAAGTACAGCATATTGAAAAAAGTATTTTAAACCTAAATATTACTTTCAAAGCTATAGATTTCAGAAGATGAACAAACGTAAATATCCCAGTAAATATTTTCCAATCGTTATACATGATACCAAAAAAGTTGAAATGAAGGCCAAGAACTAGTGTTCTACTAATAAATAAAAAAACCCAAATAATTACCTGCAAATTATGATTTGTTTTGTCTCAAAGTATTATTTTATATTTTTAGAGTAAAGTTTACAAAACACCCATTCCTAAAATATTCCTGAGGAAAAACCAAGCTGCGACATGCAAAAAAATAAGAAAAGACAAATCAATGTCGGTAAGTTGCTATTTTTCATTAATATAAAATTTTCAGTGACGACAAATATTTAGCAAAACGAGTAAACATTGCAAGGTATTCAAGGAATTTAGCTGGATTTTGAGTGTTTGTACAAAGCAATTTTGTTAAAATTCCCTGAGTTTTGTTTATCAGAAATTCTATTCAGGATTCTGGCACTCGAATATCCCTACTTTTCCAGTGAAATTGCCCTCAGAAGCTTTGTTTCTTGCAAACAAGCTGGGTAAAATTGTACAGGTGTCTAAAAGTTTAATGGGTACTGTTCTCGAACAAAATGGGAAGAAAACTCTATCATATTCTCAAAACGGTTTTAATTAACAATAAGTTTTGCTATGGGTACCAGTACCCATATGGTAATAGTTTTTACTTCAGGCCCTCTACAATACACAATGGAGAAATAACAAAGATAATTTCTTAAAATATGACAGAAATTTTCAGCCGCAAGGTTCATATGTATTTAGATTCTTTAAGGTTTCACAGCCATGCATTTTAAAAGTCGTTCAAATATGGCACATTTCCCTTCTTATATCTTGGATAGAAAGTTACCAATTTGAATATTTTATAATATTTAAGATATTTTATAATATTTAAGATATTGTGGGTAGACAGAAGATCAGTTTAGATAAGAAAATTTATTTGACTAAAATCCATCATGCCCATTTTTAAAGCCAGGAGTGTTTTTGTTGGAAAAGAAGAACGAAAAACTATGGAGAAACTGGTCCGCCTCTTATTCATTTATGATGATGATGGAGGTGTCCCGCTAGAAAAGGTGATGTAAGGTAAAACCTGGACCATTTTCTCCAGGAATTACTGGCTGCTTTATGAAGATTACTTTTCAAATAATCGCTAATAACAAAGGGACAGAATGGTTGATTTAAAAATGTGTATGAACGAACTGATTCGACCTTTGATCTATCATAAAAACATAGAAATACAAAAATCGGATGGTTCTTCACAGACTTACGAACCGGCAAAAGTTTTTGGGCTTCCCGGTACAATAGATTTGGAGATAATTTCTATAATTTTGTCTCGATCTTTCTTTATCAAGAACGGTGTCAAAGCAAATAGAATGATGGAAATCCTCCAAGAATTTGTTGGTGTAATGCAACAACTTCAAATAAATGAAGCCTATTTGACGAAAAATGAAGCAAAAAAAAACTATGAAATGGTTAAAAGACTCAGATGCTTAGAGTATGACTTACGAGAGACAGTTGAGCATACATTTCGCAACATGGTAAGTTGTCAAATTCTTTATCACTGCAATCGATACAGCCTTTATCGTTTGTTCTTGAGTTCTGCAAAATAAAGAATATTAAATTATTATTAATAAGAAAAGATAAATACGAAATAAAAGTGTTGTTAACATTTTAGCAAGGGAGAATTTTGTAAAAGAAAAGATTCAGGTTACCCACAGTTATAGTGCAGTTAACTTATGTATGTTAGTCTATATTAGTATGTTATGCTATTGCGTCCACTAACATTAAATAAGTGTATTATTACTATCCACTTTAATGAGATTTGCGATCGGAAAGAATAGATTCACACCTCTAGAGTGCATGCAACCAAATCAAAATAAACAGAGAAAGTTAAATTTTACTTCGATAATAGATTTCACACCTCTAGAGTGCATGTAACCAAATCAAAATAAACAGAGAAAGTTAAATTTTACTTAGATAATAGATTTCACACCTCTAGAGTGCATGCAATCAAATGAAAATAAGCAGAAAATTCAACTTTATTTAGCAATCCGATTTGCGACAGTAAAGAATAGATTTTCCACCTCGAGAATGCATTCAATCGAATCAAAATAAACAGAGAAAACTAATTTTTTCTTTTTGCGAAATATAATCACACCTCTAGATTGCATTTATTCAAACCAAATTAAACATAGATAGCTCCTCTTTACGGTTTCTTTTGCTTGACTTCATCCAAAACTGTGAAAAATAGTTTTTCAAGCGACAATCCTTGTTGCTTACAATTATAGCAAATCGGGGCTCAATCTTTTGATAACAGGGGTCAGTCTATTGTTTTATAAAATCCCTTATTGCTAAACACTGCAGTGAGTTTCATGAGAAAAAAGTTTCATGAGGAGAAACATAACTCAATGCAAAAATTTTTGAAAAAACTCCTTTTTGTATGGAAATACGTTTATCTTGTTTGAATTGAAGTCCTCAGTGGTGCAGAATTCTATCACAGCATTGCAAAACTGATTTGTCGGTCTGACAACCTTTGTTGGCCAAAATCTGGTCTGGAAACATTAACCGTTTTCCAATTTACGTTAATTTAATGTCACTTAACGACCTTTCTCTTCAGGGTCCGACAGGGGTTTAATGTATCACGGTATCATTGCTTTGCTGTTTTTATCAGGTATTAAAGGTATCAATGTCGTTTATTTTGGGTATCGAGTATCAAAGCAAATATTTATAAAAGTTCATTTTGAGCATCGCAGTATCATTGTGACAATAATTTTGGTATCTGGGTATCATTCACCCCTACCCTGTCGGATTTTGTATTTTCCCAAAATTACACAAATTCGAGCTACTAAAATGAATATTTGTCTTTAGATAAAAAACCCTAAGCACCATTTGGGACCGGTGCACTCCAACTACAGCCTTGGGACCCTCCCAAATGAACCAAGCGATTACTGGAGCAAACCAAAGCAAGTTAGAGCAAGAACTGTGTTCAAGTTACATATGCTTCAATCTTGTATCAACCACACCTATGGTCTTGCAACCAACGAATGGAAAAATTATCTGGAGTGAGTACTGGATAATTATGAACAACAGTAAATGCAGATTTAGATAGACTTGGTAACTAAAGCAATGACTTTTATTATTAACATAAAACTTATACAACTAGAGGTTGCACCATATGGATTTTCTTTTATTGTAAATCTTTATTTTAGATTATAGGGTTTTTATTATTATATTAGAAATTGAATTGTATTAGGTTAATTTAGATAATTGTATTTTGGTTTTTGTAAGATTTGTAATGGAGGGCCCCTGGAAAATCAACATTGCTGAAGGGCTACCCTCCTTAAATATTTGAAATAATAATAATAATAATAACAAAAATAATAATAATAATAATAAAAAAAGAGTTAGTACCGGATGACCCCCAAAAAAGGTTCAGACGTTCGAAAAATCATCAAAAGTTTGTTTTTCTTCTGACGTTAGAAGTAAATTTTGGTAGTAATTTAGGACCAAGTAGACTTTAGAAACTGACATTATTCAGGTAACATTGATAAATCTTGAAAAACCTAATTTGAGCTATACTTTTCAAAAATTCAAAGCATTTAATGCAGTAAATGATATTTTTCCTTGTTTATAAGAAATGATGGCAACTTGCAATAACGTGATTTATTTATTCATCATAACAACTTACACCAAGCACCAAAAGAAGGTCGCTTTAAAACCGGCAAAGTTACAACATTTTTAATGTGATGGTGAAATATTGACATTGCTACAAGTAATTTAGCCCTTGTGATGTGATTTTTCAAACGTCGGAACTTATGGCAACCCGGTATAAGATAATTTTGTATTTGATCTACCTAAGTTTGTCTACATTTTGCGGCTAACCAATCACTTAACGGAAGTGTTATCATGTGATCGTATAAACTGCGAATTGATTGGCTATTTTCATAATGTAAACAAATCGATTGGTGAATGTAAAATTATTCTGTATTTCACGATCTTCTAATACTGTATGCACTTTAAAATTATCTTAAAAATAATACATTAAAAGTTATCACTCGCATCCGCAAGAAAACAATCTTTAGTTTTTGAAAATCTGAGCAATTGGGAAATTGAAAAATCGAAAACAGCCAAAATTTGGAACAAAGGTAGTCAAGCTGATGCTATTAACCATTGCTATGCTATTAACCATTGGAACAAAGACAAGACCAAATTTCAATTGTGACACTATAACTCATGTGCGGGAAGCGTACTTTTCATTTTAAAAACAAGAATTTAATTCAAGATGGTAGAATATAAATAATGTAAAAAGGTTTAAATGCGTTTTTATACAGCGCTAAGTGATGTGCAACTGTGTATTTGCAGCACAAAAAACAAACTATATCAAAATGTTAAGCACACGATTTATTATTATTTACGCCAACACAATGAATGATTGTAACAGGAAGCCTGTTCAGGGGATCACAAGTAATGAATAATCCATGCCAGTAATGGTATCATATCGTTGAATAATCCATGACAAATCTTAGATTTTCTTATGATTTTGAAAAGGTCCAACCCTCAAATGATCCATAATCTAAGCAAGGTGTGCTGGAATAACCCATGAATAAGTAATCCGAAATTTTAGATTTTTTAGTAATCTTAAATGATCTATCTAAAAACATTAATCGAAGTACCCCTAAAAAGGCTTCATTACTATAAAACATAAGAAGACACACAATTCTCTACCCAACTCCCTGGGCTGGAAACAACTATAAATACATTAACACGATAAAAGTTCGTTAAATATAATAACAATCGAGTTTCGTTATTTTGATACGTTCTATCGTATGGCATCACGTCAAAAATTCTGAAAAGATACATTTTATTCCTTTGTTAGTTAATAGCCGATTGCACTAAAGTTAGCGGCCATAACATTTTTCCCAAAATGCATGGCGTTCTGTCTTGTCTTCGAATAATTTTTGAGGATTCGTAAATCGAATGTGAAGAATCTCGGTAATTCTTCCTTTTTTCATCTTTAGCACCTTTAGAACAATCGTTTATTGGAAATAAATCCAGGCGTGAATGCGTTAAGACATCATTTTGTACGTTAAAGAAGAAGCTGTGGCCTGTGCAACCCAAAACTGTTGCACTGTTGAAAACTGTTATTGTCAACTGACAAGATAGCGGAGTTCTGCATTGAAGCCCGACTTCTACAGTGGCATATCCTTAATGTAAACTAGAGTTTATCGATTTTTGATCACGACATGATGAGCCTTTTGGGTGTATAACATATGCCAAAAAGTCATATCGCTTAACAAACCATTAACAGTAGTATGCGGTGTATAAAACCACAAGTAAAGCAGTAGTTAGTTCGTATGTTTCAGCAGACAACAACAAACAAATACATACTTTAAGGGAAGAAACTTTTTCGGGAGGAAACTTTTGCTGATGGAAAAAACCTGTAAAATATTTCCAATTAACTTTCACGATTCAATCAAATCAAGAGATCTAAGAGGAATAAACTTTTGCAGATTCGTTTTTGGAGGAAAGAAGACGTGATATTTCAACAATTTTAGATACAATAACGATTATATTCACAAGATTTTTTATCCTCTAGTTCATACTTTCAATATAAGGGCATTTAAAAGCCACATTTTTTAGGTTTGAGGTGTTGTTCATAGACGTTTTGTGGAGAACATCTTCACTGATGACCTTTTCCAATTTCTTTTGCTGGAATAAACTTTTGGCATTGGAATATACTTTCACGGATTTGCATCGAAAAGGGGAAAACCGCAGAAGTTTCTTCCTTAAAGTAATTACTTTTTACCCCTATTTCAATCCAAAAGTAACCATCTGCTAAATCTATAAAGATTTATAACCATACAAATGCCCATTTTCTAAACTAGAGTTTTTAACAATACGTTGTAAATGGTGGTTTTTTCTTATCCCTCTGACAGATTCTCATCCCTCTGGCAGATTCTCCATCCAAGTCTTTAATCAATAAAACCATCTACTAAATCTATAAATATCTATAACCTTAATTTTCTGAACTAGAGTCTCTTACAATCTGTTGTAAATGATGGCTCTCTCTCATCCGTCTGACAGATTCTCCATCAGAATCTTGAATTAATCCTGAAGTATACCCAGATGTCCTCGTTGTAATGGTATCAGTGTCAGAATATGTTGACTTGCCATTTGTTTGCCCTTTAAAGTCTTCCTCTGCCGTGATCTGACCAGGTATGGATGAAGATGAAAATGACTCTATTGAATAAAATAATACTTGGTGATATCAATTTTTAATTAATTGTTATTAAATATAAAATATTAAACTATTACCCAAAATAAACAATATCTCAGTTTGCATTATATACACTAGAAATAAAAGTTTCATAAAACCTACCCTCTCTGTTTGTTTTAAATGACAATGCAGTGCCCGGCCTGGAACTTTTTCCTGATAATGAATGAGCAGTATCAGGCCTTGGATGCTCTGATGTCCAATTTTCAAGTTGCTCCAAGAAGCCTGCAACACTTCCAGCACTTTGCAATCTGTCAAACTCATCAAATGTAGCTGAAGTTGTTGGTCTTGATGTGAAAAACGTATTTGAATCAGGTGAATATGATGGAGGCTGGTCATAGTAGTCATCATGTCTTTTCAGTGCATCCTCTACTCGCTTGCTGATTTCTTCCTTCTGCTTCCTCTTCGCTTTCCTTCCATTAACAAAGACACTAAGTACATACATATTCAGAAGCAATTGTCTTCTTTTGGGATGCACTAACACCAAGTCATACTCTCTTTGAGCTAATCTCTTGGAAAAGCTTGGCATCAGTTTCAGAAACTCTGTTGCTGTCTTCTTCACAGATAGTTTGCTAGTGCTGGCAATTCCAAAAACAGAAATTGGGGACAAATGGTTATGAGCTTGAATTAGCTCATCAAGCAGGTCCCACAATGTATCGTGAGTTGGGTCAGAAATATATTCTGCTTCTCTGCAAAAGGCATTTATGATTTGAATCTGCTGTGACAACTCATGAACAGGAGCAAACAATGGTACTGTAGACAAAGCTTTCTCCAAAGTGTGCCTCCCCCTAAGAACTGCTTTCAAATATTTTTTAGTGTCTTCCCCAACATCGTTTGAGTTTTCATACGAAAGCCTTGGCCACAAAGCAGTTTTTCCAATTACCTTCTTCTCTCGCAAAATCAAATAGCAAACCCACGAGAAGAAAACTGTGAGCCAAACTCCATTCACGCTGACCAGAATGTGTGTTATTGTAGGATTTCGTAGAAATGACACAATGACAAACTGCGATGGTTTCTCCCATGGGGGAATTTCCATGAAGTTACCAATCAGTGCATTTACAGCAAGGCAAAAATGATTGACAGCAAGCATAAAATTGAATGACTTAACCCGAAATGGCTTCTTGATCAATGAAGCTATCATTGCCACAGAGAAAAGTAATGTTATTGCAGCACTTGAGTAAAACATGTACTTCATAGAACATGCATATGCAATGACAAGGAGTAGTTTAAAGACAAATTTAAATGGGTTATAATAAACCCAAAACCTCTTGTATGATGAGAACAAGTGAAACTGTCCAACATACCAAAGAATATCAAGACCCTGTTCATATTCTGCTTCCTTGAGCTGCAAGTATCCTTCATGTTTACGCTGTGAACCAGAAAATACTTGCTCTCGTATCATCAATGCAATGATCAATGGATAGATCGCAAAGAGCAAAATGAACGCTGCCACAGACACCACCATCAAACAAATGTGAATATATGTGTGGCAAGGTATGCCATTGTGAACGTCCATGAACATCACAACATCATTTTGGGCTGCATTAGTCCTACAGTGAAACACACGAGCTACAGCTATTGCAAATGGCAAAGATGCTAGCTGAATGACAAGAAACGAAATTCTTTTTAGTCTTGCTATGTACAATAATAAATAGAGTGGTCTCTTGTAGTTCCATACAACATAAAAAGCAAAGAATGCTGAGGCCGCAAGGCAAACTAGCACCCCCCATGAAGCTAAATAAGATGGATAGTTAAACCCCAAAAGTTTTGTGTCAACAAAAGCAGTTTTTGATCGATTGTAAGCTCCACTTTGCACAATCCAAAATTCCCAAATGTCAAAGTTTGCAAGAAAAGTCCAATGAGTAGCTTTTATCCAATCTAGGGGCCAGCCCCATCTTTGAGCAAGTGCAAGTAGCAATGCATAATACTGCAATTGTTCAACAAATAATGTAACAGCATCGTAAACCCATAGAGAAATTCCTCGATGTTTAAAAGTATCACTTTTGTCCTCAAAATCATCATCGTCGTTAGGCCGAATGTCAACAATAATTTTATCATCTTTTTCCACAAGAGGAATCTCGTCAGCCCCTTTCCACTTCAGTTTCCGATTAAGTAGCGCCATCCTTGACTCAGATCTATTCCCCGAATCCTTGTCTATATTCCACAATAACGAAGGACAGCAAACTTCAAGAAAAATTAACAAAATACACTTCTATCTTCTTGGTGAAAACGAATCATCCATCACTCATATCATCAAAAAAATCCTTCCACACTAAAAGTTGATTGGCTCTGAGAATTCTATCCTTTGTCAAACTAACAACAGGCTTGATGTAGCAATCGCCATGTTCGTCATGGAAACTATGGAAACTGAAAAACTTCAGATAACTTTACGCCCACAGGGCTAGCCTGTAGCCTGCAGACGCTGTAGACTCACTCCAAAAGTCGTTAGTTCGCTCCTCCGCCTGATATTCCTCCGCTACACTAACGACTTATGGACTTACACTGGACTTGCAATCCTCGCCATAAGGGTTGAGACAAAAAATGTATGCGGGTACATGCCTGAAATAATTCCCCCCCTTCCCCCGGTTTCAATGTTGTTGGGCAAGATCTCATGGAATTCGATT
>JAYJMH010036111.1:0-16020 GCA_036873815.1 Phacellophora camtschatica
TGTAAATATTATGTTTTTTATCCTTGTAAATATTATGTGGATTCTAAATTTGCAATTTTCCTTGTTACCCCCCCCCCCCCCGACCATTGTTTCATTAGGTTGTTCGTTATTTATTTTTCCGTTCTTGTATTGTTTCTCGTTTATTTGTTGTTCTTTCCTTCTATACACGCCTTGCTTTTAGATACTTGATAGATGCGTTTTGTTGTTTATTTGTCGTACTTTTCAAATTTGGGCTTTTCTTGTTTCCCCATGACAATTGTTAAATTTGTTGTTAATGTATTTATTATTTTGATTTTTCGTTCTTGCAAATATTTATTCGTTTTTGTACCATTTTTTCATACCAATTTTCATTTAGTTCTCCTTTCCGTTCTTTAAAAATTTATTTCTCAACACCATAGGATCGTTTTATTGATATATTTGCTTGTTCTTGCAAATATTAATTTGTTTATGGCAATTAGCTTGTTTGTTTTGTTTGTAGTTCATTTGTTTTTTTTCCTGCTTATTTATGTTTTGTTCTTATGAATAATATTTTTTTCGTTCTTGCAAATAGATTGCTTTTCTTAAATTTATAAATTTTGTTTCATTTCTTCAACGTTTACTTGTTTTTACCCTTAAATATTAAGTGGATATTCAATTTGCAATTTTCCTTGTTACCTTCCCCCCCCCCCGACCATTGTTTCTTTAGGTTGTTCATTATTTATTTTTCCGTTCTTGCAATGTTCCTCGTTTATTTAATTTTTCGTTCTTTCATTCTATACACGCCTTGCTTTTAAAAACTTCCAAGAAAAGGAAGAGAAAATATTTGCGCTTTTTTTGTTTACCCCGCCCTAGTTTATGTGCTCGTACTTTGCTCGTCTTTGTATTCTTGAAAATATTTATTTTTGAATTCATTAAAATGGAAAAAAAACTCAAAGTTGATATATTAAATTGAAAAGGAAAGTGGAAATGTTTGTGAAATTTCGTTCAATTTATTTTGTTCCGTGTGACGGCCATTCTTCGATAAAGCAAAGTGATGGAAAAATGTGTTCACAGATGGATGGAGAACAAAGCGATTAAGCAAAGTGGAAGAGTCCAGAACAGTGGAATGGATGGATAACAAAGCGATCAGCGTAGAGAAAATGGCAAGCACGGTGACCTAAAGCAAAAGACGTCAAGTTTTATCGATGTAAAAGAGGCAAAGTTACAAATCGAGTTCGTGATGCACAGACAAAAGTGAAGTCGGGAGCGAGGACGAGAATCGAAAAGTCCCTAAGAGGGACGCGAGGAGCTGCTAATTGCACGGAAGCGGTGCGCGACGCCTATTGTTTTGGTAGCAAAATCACACGGATTTCCCACTCCCGTAGAGTTGGAAGATTAGTATGTATGGACAATGGCGAAAGAGCTGGAAGCACGGTGGCCTAAAGCAAAAGACGTCTAGTTTCATCGACGTGAAAGAGGGAAAGTGGAAAATCGAGCTGGCGATGCGCAGAGAAAAGCGAAGTCGGGAGCGAGGAAGAGAACGGAAAAGCGCGTGGGAGAGAACGGAAAAGCGCGTGGGAGAGATGGCCGGGGCTGGGAGCTTGACGGAAGCGGTGCGCAACGCCGATTGTTCGGATGGCAAACGGAGAAGGAGTCCGCACTCCCTTAAGCTGATTAGCATATAGCTAACTTAGTAATAGAGATGATTTGCAACTCATTGTAGAAAGACACTGTGTTACTCTCGGAGATTCGTGATTAATTTGTTAATTGGCCAACAAGAAGTTGATATCTATCGTTGAAAATGGGAAATTTCGTTTCAAGGGTCCAAATTAAGAAATGAAGTGCTTAAAGAGTTTGTGAAGATTCTTTAATGTTTCGTGAGGCGGAAAAGACTCGGCATGCAGTAAGATGCTGACCTATAAAAATCATATGCTAATTTTTGCAAAAATTAATTCAAATGATGGAAATTGTTTTAGATAATAGAGGAGTATTGCTATGTCTTTTTTATCGCATTATTAGCAGAATACATCTGACCAACTCTATCTAAACTTGCCAACGCGTTAAGAAATCAGACAAGCTGATTGTCCAAAACCATTTTCTTATTGGCGGATTATTACTGCATTTGTTGTTGTTGCTCGTGCCCTGATTGTCATTGCTATTTCCAGATTTCAGAACTGAAACTTTCTCAAGACTATCTTAGCAAAAATTTGAAATGTTTCGCATTACTGAGGATGCGTCTACCATGACTACCTGAAAAGAGACAATTTCTATACACACCCTTTACCCCTTACCAAGGGAAAAAAGTTTCGCGCTTGCATTTCTCCTTGGAATTTTAAATATCTATATTTTTTAACTTTCTTATGTTTTAAATATCCAATACTGAACTTTCTTAACTTTTTTAAGAGCCGAGTGCTACTTTCATATAAACACTTTCTCACATAGAAATAAATGTGCACTCGGGACCAACTAAGATTTTTAATTCTTTGCAGTTTATTGGACAAATCAGTCATTGTTGATGGAGAACATCAAATTTCTGGCGCCAGGGACCGGTACGTATATTTATTTATTTATTTAAAAAAATATTTTATGATGTGTTTATAAGAATTATATTTGAAATTGGGTTTGGCGTAAATAGCACATATAGAAAATTAGCTAACGCACATAACAAATTCACCTTTTCTAATGAGGGCTGCCATAATGGAAATTTATCGAAATTTCGAGATATTGATTATTTTTTTATTTATTTGTTTCTTCATACAGAGTTTAGTCAGAGCAAGAATTTTTTCATTTCCACAGGCTTTTATATCAAAGTTACAGCAATACAAATTTTTTAAGTTTATAAGGAATATGACCATGAAAATTTTGTTAGGGTCAAAATGTTTACCTTACATCATTTTCACGGTCAAAGCTCTTATAAATTATGTCAAATTTTTTAAATATTGCTGTAACTTTGCCAAAAAAGTATGTAGAAATGCAAAAATTATTTTTCAGACTAAATATTGTTTGCAGAATCTAACTAAAGAATAAAAAATTCATTATCTCAAAATTTTGATAAATTTTGATAAATTTCATAATGGCAGACTTTGTTAGAAAGATGGATTGGCAAA
This sequence comes from Phacellophora camtschatica, assembly GCA_036873815.1. NCBI lineage: Eukaryota > Metazoa > Cnidaria > Scyphozoa > Semaeostomeae > Ulmaridae > Phacellophora > Phacellophora camtschatica. The sequence continues at coordinate 3,066 of JAYJMH010036111.1, forward strand.
AACCTTCCTAATTTATCACAGGGTTAGATTTTATATGTAAAAGGAGTCATCGTGGTGTTAATCATTATTATTTATTATTCTTTGTTATTATTTGTTATTTATTTACATGGACTTGAAAGCTTTATCTTTATGCCTCTATTATCTGTTTTAAATGCATTGCCGAAAAGCATTTGCGCTTCAAAAGCGTTCAGGCTTACTTCAAGTGTCGCACTTGTGTCTATTAAAATCTCATTGATATCAATTAAATCTATGATAATACACCACTTTAACGAAAAAGCGCCATTATGGATTTTTCCAAAAGTTTGCTCAATGAAATTTTAGACTTCAAATTCAGATTCCTCGTACAAAACTTAGTCAATCTGTGAATTTTCAAATGCCTGTCATTAGCTGCTGAATTTTTACAAGAATTTAAAGTTTGAGAATTTATAAGGGATCAGACCGTGAAATACGCTCGGGGTGAAGTTTTTCACAATTTTATTTTCTGATAAAATCAGGTTTAAATGCTGATAAAATCATTTGTAGTTACGAGAAAATAATGAAAATTCCTAGATTGGCTAACTTTTTCATTCCCAATCCGAATCTCAAGTTAAAAAATTTAAATTATCTAAAACTTTTGAAAAACTCCCAAAATGGCGGACTTTCGTTAAAGTGGTGTATTCGTGTTAAATCTGTCGTTCGATGCCACACGTCAAGTTTCAATAAAACTCTACTAAAGTTCACGATGCATTGTTTGTAGATGATTTTGAGATTGACCTACCTTTAGCTAATGAATTTAAGTCGACCCAAGTACGAATTTTGAAATAGGCCTTACTTGTGTTGTGCTTTCAATTAGATACTCATCGTTACAATACTTGGAAGTTGCCAAGCGACAGGTTCCGGATTTAGTCGCAGTACGCTCGTGCATCGAAGATCTTGAGCCTCGGCTTCGTTGCAGCGTTGAGAAGGACGGACTTTTGTCGTTTTGTTTCAAAGAAGAAAGGAACATGTTAGACCCGTCAAAAAGTGACCTGTCAGCCAGCAGTAGCTTTTTCTTTGGATATGAGGGAGACGAAGAGGACAACTGGAACCAAACTTCATTTGACAGCAGCCTTTTTTATGGGAAAGAACCGCACCGCCCGAGCTTGGAAGGGTTTCTGCCGGAAACACTGTCGGAAGAAACTAACAAGTACAGTCCCAAGCATTCTGTAGATTATGACTGTACCCCCAAAGCGGCCAGCGTCGTTTCTAATAGCTGCACGTGCACACCACAACACGGCGTTGGCTACACGACTGGAAAAGACTCGTCCGTCGATAAATTGTCGGCTGCTTTCAGAGCAGCGTGTACTTGCTCCTCCGTTTGCGGCATGTCAAGGGGAGTGCAAGAGCAAGCAAAGACGAAGAAGGGAAATTCAAAGACTAGTTGGTTAGTTGCAAAAAACAAAAATACTTCAAAAAGCGATTCGTTGATGACACTTAGATCAAGTTCTCGAAAATACGATTCAAGTGCGAATGAGGTCAATGATAGTCCTGATCGAGGCGAACAGAGGAAGAGACCTGCTAATTGGTCATCGGCTCATAATGCGAATTGGAAGGGTTGTCTGAGGCCCAGGCTCGAAAAGAAAACATCCAAAATGAAACCTTGGCAGTATTAACAGTTTATGATAAATCGGCTGAGAAATGTTTGAATAATATTTCACGTGAGTTATTCTGCGATTTCGAGTAATGCTTTTTGAAGAATCTAGTTCACTTGGATGATGTTTACCTTGAGGTTAGCGAGGATCATTTGATTTTTACGAGAACGAAACAGACTTGATCCCCGCAAACAAACTTTGGCGTGCATAAAATGAGAGCTGGTTGTGGAAGGATGAAAACAAAGAAAATGAAAGAGCTTTTTCTTTCTGCAAAAAAAACATGTTTTTTATTTTAAAGCGTAAGGTTGAATTTTTATTTTTTGCAAAACGTGATTGTGGCAAAGTTCTATTCAAGCACTTTATCGTTAGATATTTAAATTTGATGAATACATTTTTGAGGAACTAGGATTGGAATCTATCAGGACGTGTTTACAAGCAAGGTACAGTATACAAATCGTATACTGTTATCCTTATGTCATTCGAAGTTAAGTTGATGAATTTTTACAAAGGATTTCTTCTCGGTGTGATCATCCTGCTAGCCAGCGAATTAAGTTTTAATGATACCTCGTTCGATTCATCGATGGCATCATTTGCGATTCTGTTTGACAAAAATAAATGTTTGGTTGATTCGGTCTGATAGCAATTGATTTTTAACTTCGGAACATGTCTAAGATGGACAGGTCTAAGTGAGTCGGCAGGATGATTCGGGCACTAAAGTGAGAGAAGAATTTGGAGCCCACTCGTTAAGGAAACCCATAGGCGGATCATCCTTGTAAATAGAGCATTAACACATGTGTTTTATATAAGAAAATGTTTACTGTTTTTTGGTTTTTCAAATGCATGGCAGCAAAACGTGTGTGTTGTACAATATAAAATTTCCAACGATACAGAGTTTGATGGAGTTAGGCAGATGTATGCTGCCACTGATGTGATAGAAAAGACAGCAATGCTCGTTTGTTATCTGAAATGATTTTTGTCAATTAAATTAACACTTTTAATCAATTTTCAAAAGAAAAATTGTAAATTTTTGCCAAAAACCAGTCCGTGGTTTCTTGTAAGTCACTTTCTTATTGGCGGGTTTTTACTGCATTAATAACATGGTACAAAGGTAATGGAAACGAAGTCATCCCGGTTCAGAGAATTGAATATTTTAAGGAATTTTGAAAATATATTTTAAAAATTACATTTTTTAAACGGAAATTTCTTTATGAGCTTGAACATTGGCACGTTAATCCTGAAATTGAAAAAACTGTTTGGAAGTGTGTTTTTCCTAAGATTATATTCAGATTTCGAGATGGAGCATTAATTTTTAATAATGCGTGGAACCTGCACAAAAATTGCTGGCATTTTCTTAATAAGCGAAGGTCGATATCTGCGCAGGGTTTTGCGAAAGATGACAAGTCTGCCAAGAAAAATATGTGGCATGGCGTGGGATGCATGCGAAAGAAACTCATGGTTGAAGCTTGAAATTTTATTTTCTCATTAAAAAACTTAATGGATTGAACATAGATATACGGAGGTAATGGATTGAACATAGAATTTTGAAGGTGCTTGTTTGGAACTCTGCTGGTCAATCATACAAAAACAATATGTAAAATATTCCGTTGATAGTTTTTACATCACGGCTTTCGCGTATTTATGCATTGTTTTTACCGTATATTATTTAACTCAATACACCACTTTAACGAAAATGTGCTGTTATGAATTTATTCAAAATTTTGCTCAATTAAATTCTTGACTTCAAATTCAGATTCCTTTTACAGAACTTAGTCAATGTGGGAATGTTTAAAATCCCTATCATTAGCTGCTGAATTTTTACAAGAATTTAGAATTTGAGAATTTATAAGGGTATGGCCGTGAAAAACGCTCGGGGTGGAATTTTTCACCCCGAGACAATTTACGGTCAAAAGGTTTAAATATTGATAAAATCATTTGTAGTTACGAGAAAATAATGAAAATTCCTAGATTGACTAACTTTTTCATTCCCAATCCGAATCTCAAGTCAAAAAATTCATATCTTGGAACTTAACTTAAAATTTCCAAAATGGTAGACTTTCGTTAAAGTGGTGTATACGAGATGTCCTGAAAAGTACAGTAAGAACTTACATATTTTAAGAACCATTTTCTTCAATAACGTTAAGGCTAAAAATTTCAATGCTATTTTAAATTTCAATAATAACTAGTAGGAGAAAGGATGCAACAAGTTATCAGTTACACATTTGTACTGTGAAAGTGCTTCAGTGCTGGAAGTTTCTTTATTATTTCTCGATTTTTAGTTCTCAAAGTTTCTTCGGATTTGAGTAAGAACCATCATATAACCATCATATAAACTCATCTAGGGAAAAACCATTGACTGTAGATGCTTGTATTTTCTGTGCACTGTTGTTTTGATGTTTCAGTCTTCGGAATTCTGATTTTAAAATGAAGGTTCTTTTATGCGGGTTTTAACTGCATTTTGTTTGAAGCCCCAAGATTGAGGTCTCGCTCATAGGGCGATCAAAACAAGTCATATTTGGGAAGTCTCTTCAAGAAGAAACGAAACCTACTCTGTTCTCGGTATACCGTTGAGACCAACTTACTCTATAGATGACATTTTTGAAACGTTTTGAAACTGATGATTTTGAAGAACGTAAATTCCTATTTTTTATGAGTTTTGAACGCATAATCTCAGGATAATAACTGATAATCAGGATAATCCAAACATGAAAGAGGATGCTTGGATATGTTTGCTGAGATAGTTTGTTGAGGGCTTTTTTTCGTGTACATAACTTTGTAGTTTTGTGGACTATAATGGTAGATCTTATGTAGAGTTCTGCGCAGGCTACTTTGTCGCGTGATTTTGCAAAAAAATCCAATCTTGAAACAAAAATAGTTTTGAGCGATGCCGAACGAATTTTGAAGTTGTTATATTTTCCAATGTGAATAGGTCGATTCCCTGAAAACCAGATTTACTGTAATAGATGATTCCGCAAAAGATGGTGGCAAGGAAATTATTCCCATGACTCACTGCGTTCGATTTGCGAATCTTTAGCAGTTCTATATAGACTTATTACCTCGCTTATTACAATCATCGCAGATACGCAGAGGCTACCCTACGATTCATTGAAGTACAAGAAGATTTCTGGACTTGGATTTTCCGCCTCGTAATTCGAACTTCGAACAATGGCAAATTCAAACTTTGATAATAGAGTTATCAAAGCCTCGTTTCAATAATTCTCTGGGATTTCGTTTCCAGAATTTGTTCTCTAACATTACAAGTCTACATTCGATCATCGAATGCTATGAATCTTTGCCATGCACTTGTATGAGTGTTTTTACCATATTTCAGTTTAGAAATGAAAACTGAATCCAGATTTTGTTTTGGTCTTTGCTTTTGATATTGTCTTCATAATAACTCTCAATGGATCATTTTTTCATGAAATACACTTAAACTACAAAAATAATACCAGAATGCGTATGTGTTCTAGGTATAAATTGCATTTTTTTTTTGTTAATCATCGACTATCTTGATATACCTCTTATTTTTTGTATAAGCCTGAAACTATTTTTCTCGTAAAAACTTTTGAGGCTCATGTTTTTAAAAAATTTATAAGCTTTGTAAATTGTTCAAAAAATTATCGTTCAGAGTTTTAAAATCTGCCATGTTTCGTATACGTATATTAAAACATTTAGATAAAGAATAAAAATTGAATATACAAATTGATGCTGGTTTTTGTCGACGTTGCTCTTTTTATGAGTGTATTCTCTCGTTAAAAATTAGATGTACAAAATTAAGGAACTTGTTTGCACGAGGTGGGCATGGATAACAGAGACTGCTGACATATTTTTCATTTGAACGCAAGAAAAAGTTCTAAGGGATGATGTATTATTGGCTTAAACTGGCTACACAGTTTTTGCTGCTATTGTTGTTGTTGGTGCTAGTCAGTGACATATCAGTTAGATACGGAGACCGTTGGTGCTAGTCAGTGACATATCAGTTAGATACGGAGACCGTTGATGCTAGTCAGTGACATATCAGTTAGATACGGACTGTAGCTAGAGCAAGATCAGTTTTGTAACAATAGTGAAATTGACACGCCAATTTCAAAACAATTAGCCATCGAAAACAAAGCGAATTCTCTCAAGCAGAAAATCAAAACAAAAAGCTATGTGATTTGATTTTCTGCTTGAGAGAATTCACTTTGTCTTGAATGGCTAATCCATTTGAAATTGGTTTCACAATTTTTGCGTGTCGATTTCACAATTTTTGTAAAATCTGCTCTTGTTGGTAGCTAGTCTATTGTTGAGTTAAACGCAGTTTTGATGAGAAACGTGGACCCGGACTTAGTACTAAGTTTCTTAATTGTTGGTATTAAAAGTTTTTTTTTTCTAAAATTTTATGTAGCAAATTTTCCAGAAGGATGTTTTGTACGATAGGGTAAAAGATAAAAGAAAATAATAAATTTAAAGCAAAGGTTCTTTTAACAGTAAATGACCCCCCTTGTATCTTTTTTATTAGCAATTTTGAGTGGCACTGAAGTTGCTTGATTTTCCGCACAGATTGGAGAACTCAAGTTGCTTAAATGGTAGACTTGCTCCAAGTCTATTTAGTTTCGTTAGTCAGTAGAAAATATGTAACTGCGGAGGAGAGACTACAGGATTTTCCCGAGGTCGCTACTCTGCAGGGTATTTTTCTCCGCAATGACATTTTTTACTGATTAACTAAACGAAATAGACTTGGAGCAAGTCTACTTAAATACTCAAATAATATTTGAAAATAGTACTGGGTAACTGAAAATAGTACTGGGTAACTGAAAATAGTACTGGGTAACTGAAAATAGTACTGGGTAACTGAAAATAGTACTGGGCTTAAACAGTCCCTTGCACGGCCACAATGCTTAAATTTTAGACAAATTCAGTACAGTGACTTATAAAGCATTTGATTATAAATAAATTAAGTCTTGTATCTTGTTCTGATGTCATCGTTTCTTTATGTTAAGCGTATCACCAAGCCTTTGTTCATTGGCTGCACAGCATTGGCAGATCACTCTAAGACAGATTGTCTTTCAAAGAATATTTGTGTCTTCATCTTTGAAAGGCAAAATTAACATTTGCACACAGCAGATATTTGTTTGAAAGTTGCACACCTAGTGGATATCTGGACGCGCCTATTTGAAAGACGCGCGGAATGGCATAAAGTCATGTGTTTTTGACAGCCTTCGTTCATTGGCTGCACAGCATTGGCAGATTCCTTTTTAAGACAGATTTTGTGTCTTTCAAAGAATATTTGTGTCTTTATCTTTGAAAGGCAAAATTGGCATTTGCACACGGCAGATATTTGTTTGAAAGTTGCGCACCCAGTGGATATCTAGACATCTTTGAAAGGCAAAATTAAGATTTGCACACAGCAGATATTTGTTTGAATGTTGCGCACCCAGTGAATATCTAGACGCGCCCATTTGAAGGACGCGCGGAATTTCATAAAGTCATGTGTTTTTGACAGCCTTCGTTCATTGGCTGCACAGCATTGGCAGATTTCTTTTTAAGACAGATTTTGTGTCTTTCAAAGAATATGTGTGTAAGGCAAAATTAAGATTTGCACACAGCAGATATTTGTTTGAAAGTTGCGCACCCAGTGGATATCTAGGCGCGCCCATTTGAAGGACGCGCGGAATTTCATAAAGTCATGTCTTTTGACAGCCTTTGTTCATTGGCTGCACAGCATTGGCAGATTCCTTTTCAAGATAGATTTTGTGTCTTTCAAAGAATATTTGTCTTTATCTTTGGAAGGCAAAATTAAGATTTGCACACAGCAGATATTTGTTTGAAAGTTGCGCACCCAGTGGATATCTGGACGCGCCCATTTGAAGGACGCGCGGAATTTCATAAAGTCATGTGTTTTTGACAGCCTTCGTTCATTGGTTGCACAGCATTGGCAAATTCCTTTTTAAGACAGATTTTGTGTCTTTCAAAGAATATTTGTGACTTTATCTTTGAAAGGCAAAATTAACATTTGCACACAGCAGATATTTGTTTGAAAGGTGCGCATCCAGTGGATATCTGGACGGGCCCATTTCAAATGGCAGAAATGGCAGATTCCTTTTTAAGACAGATTTTGTGTCCTTCAAAAAAAATCTTTGAAAGGCAAAATAAAGAAGTTTCAAGCGCTACACATTCACAACTTTTCGAATTGAAGATTCATCAAGTTTTACCAACCAAATTCTCAATTTTACCTACTAGATCGACCAGATAATTTTTTCTGGGTGGTGGTGGCACACACCCCTACACAAACCTCCCCCATGGATCCGGCCCTGAGAAAATGTAAACACCAATCGGTATTTTGAAAGTAATATATGCCACTCTAACGCTGTAGTTTTTATCAATTATGAGCAATACGCAAAATACAACATGCTTCCAGTGTTGTATTTTCAATGACACGGCCCTAACTTAAATTTTGGTGCATTTCCCAATGAAATTTGTTGAGCATTGATGTCAAAATTTGCAAGTGCCCGAGGGTGGTTCCTCGTAAAATAGGAACGTCTATAAGGAGATCAACATTGTTATATCTCTGGTTTTTCGGAAAGCATGAAATTGCCAAACATGTTTTCTTCCAGGATTAACGCTAGAAACGAAAGATTTGTTGGTATCCTGACAAAGCTTAAGGGATTTTTCAGATTTAGAAAACTTTTGAAGTTTCTTCAAATTTAATACATCTACTAGTACTTTTTAATAATTTAAAAATCTCTTTTTCCATTAATTTAACCTTGTTTAAGCATATCAACGAAAGAAAATTTGTCTGATTAACTTACACCACATAAACGAACTTAAGGGAAAAAATCTTCTCAACGCAACAGCAGTCGAGTCCCGTCAGCAACTATGTTATAAAATAGCCTGATAAGATATAATCTGATAACTTTGAATCTGATTTGAGGTAATTTCATAAATAAATTAAAAATTTCTACCATGAATCGATTTGTTTTTTAATTTTTAAATTGAATTATGCAAACAAAATTTATTACGAGAGCAAAATTTTGCATACATTGAGTTAAAATTCTATTGATGAGGGATTTCACCGCCAAAACTTTGTTAGGACAAATACTTGTCATGGTGTCACTTTCAAGCTCAAAACCCTTTGCTACAAATTTCAAATCTCAATTTCAATACAACTGTCTAACAAAGGCAGATTTTGTATTAGCCAATCAAATGATTTGTTTACTTATGATGTAATTTTGCAAAAAGAACCAATCAGAGCGCACTATTTTATGCTTTCATTTTCTGCTCATGGCGGAGGGGGGGGCCTAGCAGTAGAGAAAACAACACTCTCGTTTTTTCTTCGCGACGAAAATATACTTTCGCTGAAACTCAAGATTTTTCGCACATGGATAAACCGATAAATTTTACATTTGTGGTTGCTGGCACTAAGCGCTGCGTTTTCTGATCTTTTCGTGGTTATTTGCTTTTCACATGCGCGTTTTTTTTTCACTTTCTCTACTACCTCCCCATGCCAAACGACTGGTACTTCTCGAAAATAATTAATGCTGTAAATTTAATCATTTGCCAGGAGATATGTTCTCAAAATATTTTACACAGGTTCAGAAAAAATTGCGTGACAGTTAAATCTTGTATAAGTGTGAAGGATTTGTGAAAGTTTATTTGTCACGCATTGTTTTGCTTACATATCGAAATTGCTTGGACGAGAAAGCATGACTTGATGAGACATCTGCTATTCGCGCGGACATTAAAATGAAGCAAGCATTTCATTTTGTAAAGTGTCAAAATTAAATGTATTTAGGAATGAACTAAAACATTATTTTTCTTCATCGATCAAAATGTTTTGAGAAATTTTGTTTGTCGAAACGATAAATATTACTTTTGCTCACAGTGTGACCTGTTAAAGTGGCAATTATGTGTCGAGGCTTGGATGTTTTACGAGAACGATCATCTATTTTATTTATCAGTACACAATATACCACATCGTAAAAGCAAAATAGGGTCTTCCAATCTAAATCTTCGTGTGAATTAGCTTCATTTGCATACTATGTACATAAATCCTCATAAAGCTCAATATCAAAATACGTTTTGGTTATTTCAAACGACGGGGAGGTGCCTACATAGACTTGCCCCAAGTCTATTTCGTGCCAAATCACAAATTGTTATTTCGTACTCAATGTATCGAATGAAAGCTATGAAAGTACCACGAAATAGACCTAGGGCAAGTCTTGTGCATACATTGCTTCCTTTTTTGTTGTTGTATTTGCAAGTTTGTTATAATGCAGAATCTTTCTTGGCGCCTACCTTTGAACTGATTTACCAAGTGCAGTTTTGTGGCCTTTTTTGTTACCATCTGTACACGGAGCACTTTTTGTCTCCGAATTGATTATTTCAAATTCTGACATATATCAGTTTGACCAATCAAAATCGCGTAGTCTGGCTCCCTGTGATCATCTCCAAAAATCGTTGATATGATATCATGTTACATTTCCAACCCCTGGGTGGGCAGTAACATCTGACTTAGGCAGGGAGGCGTGTCCTATATTTTTGTGCTTGGGATTTCGATTCCATAAATATATTTTTGGGCTTGAAAATTTTTCATCAAAAATTACAATTTTGGCTCTAAAAATTTAGAATTTTTAGTAAAAAGATGTTTTAGGAAGCAAAATTGCATTATAACAGGGGCATACAATTGCATTATAACATCATATTTTTTGGTATCCGTTTTCCTTCCTTTATATTTTTGGATCAGCTCAAGATTTCCTCGGACACGTCCCCCCTATCCAAATTAGATGGTACTGCCCCCTGGATTTCCAACTGACACACACACCTGAATTTAAACCACAGAAATGTTTGAAACCACAAAATTATGTAAGTGCTCCGTGTACTATGTCACGAAACTTAAAACTGCACTTTATACAAAACCAACTCATTAAGGTAGGTGTCATTGCCCTGACATTGAATCTTTGCTGTCTTGAGGCTTGGGGACGAGTGTTTATTTCAGGACGAAGAGGAATAGGCAGCCCGTTCCTTTCGCAATAAAACATTCGGGAGTTCATTCAAAATTATCCAACGGCATCGAATCGCTTTCAGAAGAAACAAAGCAGAAATTTGAAACAATGGAATCATGGAATCATGATTGTTTCGATTTCCAATGTTGTGAAAAGAAAGAGCTGCATATCAATCAGGATCCATTCATTATTCATAACAATTTTCATAAAAAAGTTGATCATTCATATCAATTTTTACAAACAATTTATTGTTCCCGCTACCTGTGTGTGGATAAAACAGTGAAAATTTGCAGTGATAAATTTTCAGGAAAACACTTTTGTTATTTCTTGCCACGGATCGTTTTAGAGGGCGTTGTCGCACTTTACTTTAAGCCATAAATTTCCTTTAAAGGATTCATAAATTTTTTAACTTTTTTGGGGGAGTACCCCCCCGAGACCCCGTATAAGTTTCCTCTTTCAATAAAAACATTCACTGATAAAAGTTCTTAAAATTTGGTATGATGAGTTGATATTATGCAATAGTACAAAAAATCTATTGCAGCGTACGAAATTGAGATTTCACCTGCAAAATCAGGTTTGCTTCACGGTTGCTGTGCTATTTCATCTTAAACAGTAGTGTTTTTAAAACATCCGTTGTTTGAAAAACATATAGTGGTGTTAAATATTATAAACACGTTCTTCTGAATCTTCTGTTGACTGGAATATGGGAAGAATAAATTATAGCTATGGCTAGTTTCACGTGTGTCTTTTTGTTAATATTTTTAACAAAATGCTACAGATTGGATTTATTTACCAACACAACCATTTCATTGGCTAAACAATTTATTTGTGTAGAATTCTTTAATTTTACGAGACTCAAAGAACTCTAAATATTGTGTTCTCTTAAAAAATTAGTCTCATGCTACATTCCAACTTTAGATTAAAACGCTCGAGGCTCAACCCCAAAAATCGCACGTTCTTATAAAAGAGAAAGATTGTGTTAAACTCGTTACACATTTTTGTAATCTTTGATTACAAAACCATTCGGGATCAAGATTCTGCCATCAAATAAAGACATGATTTTTAGTTATGCTTCAATTTAAGCATGTTTAAATTTAATTTCAACAGTGTTATTTAATTCAATGCAGTTTCTAATTCTAAAATCACCTTGTTTAGTAAACTTTTTTCTTATTGCATTACTGTTATTCATCTCTAACACAATATAAGATAATCTTTAATCTATAGTTGATTCCCCTTGCAGCATCTGATAAATTACCCCTAAATTACACAATTGTTTTCCTGAGAATTCTATTAAGTTAACGTAAGTCTTGTTTTATTTCTTTATACCAACAATATTTCATATTGCAACGTTTTAGTTCGTTGTATACTATTTTTGCTAATCCTGTTTCTCTTAAGTTTATCATTTTGTGTAAGTTCATGAATCTTCTTAATTTAATTTACATTTTTTATGAAGTCAATGGGATGTAAACAAGACTTTATTTGTCGGACTTTATCAGGACAAATAAATTACTTTACTAAACAGGCAGCCATAAATTTACTTGTAAAATTTAATTTAATTTATAAAAATAAATAAATTTACGTGTCACTTGTAAAAGTTTCTTAATTGTATATCAAAAAATTCTTTTTTACCAGGTTTTTTTACCATGCACTATTTTTTCAACAAAAACTTTACAAAAATTGGGAATAAATTGTACGTGATTTAGTCTTCATTGAATCAATCATTTAATATCATGTCCACTCCATTGAAATCATTAAGCATTTTGTAATCTTAACTAAAAATTTAAAAAGTTTCCTAGCAATTTTTCATTCACTAGTAAAAGTTTCTTAAATTTTCATGAGCTTTATCAGTTAGCTTCATATATATCATAAAAGGGTTTGATTTTCCATCTTTCTGAACAAATAGGCCTTGGTAACACTGCTTGGTACGGCCAATGGCTAGTGTTGTACTGGTGATAGAAAATTGGTTTTGTTCTACCACGGGCTTTGGAATCATATTGTGTGTATTCTTTTTGGTTTTCGGTTTCCCATCATCCATGCATTTTTATTGTGTCCTATCACCCATGTGTGTTTTCTATTTTTGGTTTCTCTTCACCCATTCATTTTATTATCTTTATTAGTGACTTTTTCGTTTCTTTTATCGCTTCTTGCATATAAGAGTTTATTTAGCAGTCCAATTTAAATTTAGGGATCGTTCAAAAAGTACGTAACGGAAAAAATAAACATTTTGACCAATTTCCGAATTGAAAGGATTGCTTTTTGTAAGTGAAAGTATAACCACGGAGGTAACATCAGAGACGTAGGAAGCATTTGAATAGTGGAGGGGCACAACATTTTAAGGGCACTTTGACCACACCCAGTTTTATT
>JAYJMH010036122.1:0-16018 GCA_036873815.1 Phacellophora camtschatica
AAAAGGAATCACGAGGTGTGGTCACATCGAGAGGAAGGACCGGGGTCGCCCTAATGGGCCCCCCTGCGCCAAGCGCAAAAACCCATGCCTTGCGAGAATAGCAAGTGTATGTGCCTGAAACTGAAAGGTTATGTATAATCCGTGTCCCCTGCTGGAAACAAGTTATCTCGAGACTTTCGCGGGCTAGGCACTCACTCACAAAGGAAAAGGCTAAATGTTCTGACAACCTTAAAAAGGCGTATTGATAAATGACGTAAAAATAGACCTAAAAATGACACCTTAACGATACCGAAACGTTTATATGTTAACTAGAACAAAATATAAAAACTTATTTTTTCTCGGATTGTTAATTCATTTTTATCGATTTTACGTAGCTTTACGGATAGCTACGTAAATGAAATGAAAAAATCCGACCGTTTTGCGGGCTTACTGTGGGACGGTCTGGGTCCACCCACAATGGGTCGAGTGAAATAAGTTATTCTGACCTCGCAAAATATATTTTTTGTGAGAATCCCCCTGTTTCGTAACCATAATCATGATTACTGGGCACTTGATCTAACAGAGCGCTGTCAGCTGTTATTGCGAAGAAGTGACATCACACAGGGCGTAAACAAAAGACTCGAAATCGTCGCGCAATAAACATACTTTATAAATTTTCAAATTGCTTCAGATAACGTTTGTCGAACAAGCAGATGTTGTCGAGTTATTGAGTTTGAACAAGAAGCTCCCAATAGCTTGGATTTGCAAAGAATAAATTGCTCAGAAACATGCTTTTGATTGCAGTGTGCAAAGCAAACGATTTGTGAACGAAAGCGCGGCCACAGAGGTTTTTAGAGGCAAGCAAGTGGAAGACTTTTTGCTAATTTGAGGATTTTTGCAGTCCATTGCTAGTGAAGTTTTTGGATTACCGGTTTTTGGATTTGCTAATTGCGTCACATTTCGTCTCGACACAAACTTTTGGTGAAGAACTTAGCGAAAAATGTCTAAGTTTTGGCGTTTCTATAAAAAAGGTAAATACTTTTCTTGTCTATTTTCTTCAGTTATTATCAAAATGGTATACAGTTGTTAAAGAAATTGCCGTCCATTATTGACAAGGTTTTTTGGATTTTCAAATGCGTCACAAATTGTCTCGACACAAACTGCTTGTGAAACATTTAGCGAAAGATATCCAGGTTATTGTTTTTATCCTGTACAGTATATACAAAGTTTTTGTAATGTTTTTGTTAAAAATATAATGCATAGTAAAAAAATGGATATTTTATACACAATTAAGAAACTTTTTAAAAAATTTACTACTAAAAATTGGTCCTAAAAATTTTACTAAAAAAAAATTAAAATTTAAAAAAATTACGGCTTTTTACCCTGTACAATATATACCCAGGTTTTTTTTTTTAAAAAGAATGCGTAATAAAAAAATGGATTTTTTTATACACAATTAAGAAAATTTAAAACAAATTTACTGATGAAAATTGATCAAAATGGTCAAAAATTAAGAAACTTTGACTAGACTTAGTCAAGTTTTTCATAAAATGGTGTATATCGAGTGACTCGAAAAACGATTTGCAGGGCTGTAGCTTGAAATCCGCGAGGCTATAAATCAGAAATTGTGATCCAAACGACGTTCAAAGAGCAAACTTTGAGATATCATCCAGTCATCTGCGACCACATTAGCCCATGATATTCCTTCTCTAGCAAGTGTTTTCTTAGGTCAGCGCTGTGGGGGAGGGAGGGTGCTTATTAGAGAGATTACGACATATGCACAGGGACGGGGAGAAAAATGACGGGCCCCTTGAAAATTTAAAGGCTCTTTTACTCACTTCTACTTACATTTAATTTGTAATTTGAACCAAAAGAGAGAAATAATGAGAAAGGAAGTACAAACAGTTTTGAGATTGATGATTATAACGATCAGAATACTTCAAATGAAAACTGTAATCATTCGAATATTTTGAATACGTCTTTAAACGATTTTGTAAATGGCCTAAATCAGAAACTTCTAGATACGAAACTTAACGACGAATAGTTAAATGGCATCAAAAACGGAGTTTGCAAACTGGAAGAAAGTGATTCGAATGAAAACAGTATTTGCGAGCAGGAAGAAAATAATGCGAATAAAAATGGAGTTTGCGAGCAAGAAGAAAATGGTGCGAGCAAGAAGAAAATAGTAATTCGTATTCACTTGGGTCCTTGAATTTAGCAGCTGTTGACGGTTGGCATTTCCACCCTCCTATTGGGTATTATTTCTATTTGCATCATTTCTTCATAAAAATACAGCAATATTAATGTTAATTTTTGAATTTTAAATCCTTGAAACAAAATTCGTAATCTAACTTACTTCAGTTTCTCAATTTCTGAGACAAAATGATCTTTTCGAAGAAACGATCTTCTAAAGGACGATAATTTTACTGAACTGATAATTTTACTGATAATTTTACTAAAAAGTGAATACACATTTCTTATAAGAACAACTAATATAAAAAACACCAGGCTGAAATTTGGGTCAAAATTTTTTTATATTTCATAAATTTCTCATGTTAACAGGACCAGCCTTATGCGGCGTGGGGGTGTGATCCCCAAGGAAATGTAAGATTTCATTTACTCGGCCATTTTACCTCCTAAGTCAGTCGACAAAGCTAAACTTTTATTCTGCTCAAGTTTTACTCGGCAAATTCTCCTGACACCCCTATTCTACAAATTGTTGTGACACCCTGGTCATTAAGCGCAAAAACAGTAGCTATGAAGGCTTTGAGCTTTGAACACATTTTAAAGACGTTTTAAAAAGCGGGGGTTTGCAGGTTTGTAAAAATCAGTCTAGAAATAAGAACTAATCAAGGCTGAAAATAAAGCTATGCGTTCTCATAAAAAAATGTCTACTAGAATTCCTATTTCATTTTATTACTGTTAACATTTGGCTTTAGGCTTTTATTGATTAATTTTTAAAATATTCGTACCGTTAAGTGTTTCAGTTTACTCTGCACTTTTAAACCAAACATGGCTACCAAACATGTTGTTGAAAAGAATTAATGAATAAATTATAACACCATACGATCTTATGGAAAAAATGATATACACGAAAAAACAAAACAAAACCACATAATATAAGAAAACTCTGGAGAAGGAGGTCATGAAACGAGAATGAAGTTCAGCCTAAACTGTGTCTTACTATATTCATATGACATTTGAAGGAGAAAATAAAATATGGTGAGGAGTACACGCTTTTCTTTATTAGAACACACCTTACAACCCAGAGGGCTGCACCCAACCCAAACCAGTTGGCATTGACGCCCCCCTGGAATTAATTTTTTGACACAGCATTCAAATTGAAATTTGAAAGTTTTAACGGCTTTGTACACAACTTGCTTAGAATTAATCTTTCAAAACTTAAAGGAAATTGGTTACAACAGTATTTTTAAGTGTGCTAAGAAAGAAAATCTACAGTGCCTCCACTTTAGAAGTTTGAACAAAAGTAGAACTGCTTTTAAAGTTTAAATGTAAATTATTCATTTAGCATACACAATCAATAGTGTTTTCCTTGAAAATTGAATTTGGCAAAAATTAGCTTTGGCAGGAAACCTCTTGGCTGCATAATAAAAGAACAGTTTGCTTTAATATATTGTAGAACCAGTTATATAAAAATAATTAGTAGAACTAAATAAAAGGAAATAGTAGAAGAAATTATATGCAAATAGTAGAACCAATTATTTGCAAGTAGTAGAACCCATTATTTGCAAGTAGTAGAACCTATTATTTGCAAGTAGTAGAACCAATTATTTGCAAGTAGTAGAACCAATTATATGCACGTGAAGACAGTTTTTGAAGCCATTGAGCCGAAAACCCAAAGCTATTAGGCCGAAACCCCGAGGGTAAGTTCAACAGTTTTTTTCTCTCTCGTTATTTATAGTTAGTACATACAAATTTCCAGCTACTTTCGTCGCTAATTAAGACTAACTGCTAAAAAATACAACAAAGTTTTAATACAGCAAAAATACATCATATGACAAAAATGCAAACTATTATCAAAATAAATTTCATACGCTTAGCTGATACAACGAACTTTTTGAATATATTGTCTGCATATTCTGCAGGAGCAAGTAAATGTTTTTTGCTTTGAAAATTTCCACGTTGTTTGAGTTTCTAATTTCGGGTGGAAGATTGTTCCATAGTAGGCTACATCAATAAGAGAAAGTGCTTGGATCATATAAGGATATAATACTGTATTTGGCTTCTGCTATTTGAAAGGTATTTGTCTTAAGTTATTAGTGGGGGCATTTGATATTTGATGGATTTACCCCACTAATAGTTTAATAAACTATTATAAGCTTCTGTAAATCCCTTGTATGAGTGGAGACTGTTCATCCTTAGTTGTTCAAAACTCGATGAATAGTCATGATGTGCATCCATGTTAATGGTCAGAAACTGAAATAACTTAAAATGAATGTCTGCACAAGGAGTTCCCTTGTCTTTCATTTAAGTAAGGTGTTATTCTTGCTAAAAGATTAATTTTTGTACTTGCCCCTCCACAAATCTTTTTTATATGATCATCAAATTTTAATTGATTATCGATTGTGACCCCTAATAGTTTAAGGTTTTTTACTTCTTTGATTTGACTATCTCAAATTTTAATTAGAGCAGGTTCGTGCCTTGTTGGTTTTGATTCAGTTACTATAAATTCCCTTTTATCGCTATTTAGAATAATGGAATTATTTTTAAACCAGGCATTTAGAATAATAGTTTCTGCTTCTAATTTTGAGATTATGTTTTCTATTTTACTTCCTTTAATCCGTAAGATCATCTGCATAATTACAAATATCACTATCATTTATAAATAAGAAAATGTCGTTAAGGAAGATGTTGAATAATAAGGGTCCTAAGACTGATCCTTGAGGTACTTCTTGAATTATATCTTGCCAACTGCTACGTTTAGAATTGATTTTAACTCTTTGAAATCTGCTTGTTAGATAGCTATGCATTAATACTAAAACGCTTTTTGCTATATCCGTATGCAGGAAGTTTAGCAATAAGGAGGCTATGTGGAAGACAGTCGAAGGCTTTGATAAGTCCATTAGAATGGTTCCTGCTGGGTTTTATTGTCAAGACACGCCTTCAGATGTTCTATTAATCGAAGTAAGGCATGTTGGGTTCGATACATTTCCCTAAATCCGCAGAGGAGTGGATTTAATTTTGATTGTATAAAAGAATATGTCTGATTGTATATTAATCGTTTAACTATTTTTAAGGTAGATATTAAAACACAGATGGGCAGTGCCTAATTTAGTGTGGTCTTGTCCACAATATGTGGTCTTGAAAATTGAAATTGTGGTGTTGAAAATCAGAATTAGTGATCTTGAAAAATAATTTTCACGAAAATCTTTTCAAAAAATCTCTTCATAAATGCTTTACAAAATTGTCTTTAAAGTTTGGAATCAACATGTCCGCTCAAGAAACCAAATCCTAATGCAAAAAAAGAAGAATTAAAGGCATGTCACTAGGTTATTTGTCCTGATCTGTCCACTTTAGATGTAGCAAATATAATAAACTCAGAACTTCTGAGAGGGCAGAAGTTATTCGCATGTATCTCAGAATGTGGGTAAAGTTGAAACATTTGGTCCTTGATCCATCACATACCGCTCTTAATTGGCCGAAAGCTAAAAATCAACCAAATAGATTTCCATAAAAATCGAATCAGTAAATCCCAACACAGATTACAAATCATTAATTTCCATGTTGCAAGTAATTTAGAAAATTGCATTGAGTATTTTGTAGGTAATTTTACTTGTAACTTGTGCCCATGAAGGTGGAGTAGCTACAATAGTTTAAATATTATTTATATGATCGCATAAAACATTTCTAAACAAGTATCATTCATTAAAGAAATCGTTTCGAAAAGTCTAAACATATGATCAATGTTTTTTCAAACTTCATTGATTTGCAAATTTTATAACAGTCCGGAAAATTTATCCTTTAATTTATCAAAAATTAATAATCGTTTTCTCGTTACTAAAAATGTGGACGACCGCATATTAAATTAAAATTTCTGCACGAAAGTATTGATTATTTCAATAGTATTTATTTGTTTGATTTGCAGAATTTTACGCTGTCCGATGTCGTCGTGCTTCGATAATGTTGTTATGAGTATTTTGGCAATGTCCAGTTGAATAAAATAAAATAAAAAAGAGTTTGCCCCCTACCGTTTCCTTTTCTCGTTGTTACGCTGTTTCGTTTTGTCGTAACTTCGCCATTTCGAAACGGCGAAGCTACGACAAAACGAAACGGCGTAACAACGACAAAACGAAATGGCGTAACATCGACAAAACGAAACGGCGTAACATCGACAAAACGAAACGGTGAAGCTACGACAAAACGAAAATATTAAGAAAGATCATATATATCTTAATGAAATATGTTACAGGCAGGAAAATTGCATCATAACAGGCGCCATACTATTATATTTTGGGTATGTGTTTTCACTCCATTATATTTTTGTGTCAGCTCTTTTTCCCTTGGGCACACCCCCTAGGTAGATGGCACTTTCCCCTGTTCAATTTTTTGAATTAGAATAATTTCTTTTCGAATTAAAATACGGATTCGAATTTCAATACGTTCGAACAAATTTACAATATGGTCGGACAAATTTTATTTCTCGGGCTGGGAGCTGACCTCCTCCAATGGGGGGGGGGTGCTGCAGCCACCCTAACCCCCTCTAGTACCACCACCTTGCGGAGCTCGGATCAGCGAACTCTTTTTGGCAAAGGCTCTTCAGGAAGTGATCTGGTCGAGTGGCACAGCCAAAAGAACAGTAAAAACGGCCGACTTTGAACGACCAAAAAGCGTTTAGGGAAGTCACCCCCTGCTCCCAATTGGCTCTGCCACTGGAGTACAGGATTTTCAAATGTAAAGTGGTCGTCTTTAAGATATTAAGTGATCCTCAGATTGTCTTAAAAATGCTCGACTCCGAAAACCAGTTTCTTAATTGCGGAGCCTCACTGTAACCGAACGTGAATTTGAGATAATTTAGCCGATTAAAATGCGTTGAAGAAATCTAAATTAATTATCAAATGTTCTGTTAAATCAACATTTAACAAGCCTTCGGGCTTTCAATGTTACTTAAAAACTTTGTCAAATATGATTAAATTTTTGAGCATAGTAAGGCACAATGTGGTGATAATACCATGTAATGCAAATTAGGTCAATAATAAAATTTATGGGCTTTGTTTGTGTAATCGGTTTTATCATGAATATTTAGTGCCTTCCGCGCGAAACCTGATTGATAATGGTTTGGGCTGTCATATAAACTCCAAAAGCCAGATGTCAAATCTCATTCTGGGATGATCAAAAGCTCATGGCGTTGATGCTTTGTATTGTGACGTTCGCCTCGATTTCATGATTGGCTTAGCGCTAGCGGAGCATCCATTTAAAAGATCCCGAAGGAGGGTCCCCAATCCCATTTTCCATATTTCCCAATTCCCCAATTCCTTATTTTGCGTGAAATCCCAGATCCCAGTTACTTTTTCGTCGACATACAGTCTGATCGAAACCCATTCCCTCTTCTTTTTTTTTTTTACTGTTGGTATTTCCAGTCCCAACACAAAATCCAATTCTCGCACCATGGGCATTAGGAAAAGAAACGTTTATGTTTATTCCCACTTCAATTTTATTCATTTCATGTCTTACATTCCGCGTTTTTCTGTGACAAAAATAAAAACACGAATATAGGACAGGTGGAATGAGAAAAATAGATGTGGGAATAAAATATAAATCTTACTTTTCCTAATGCCCGTCCGTGTTCAGAGAGTCATTTCACGCAAATTTCAGCCAGATGCCATTTTACCCCTTCAGGACCCTCACCAAAGGGAGGGGGTCTAACAGAAAACGTACATCTACTGTTATTGTCAATTTTGTATGTTCCTTGAAAGTTTTCAGTGTTGATTCCAAAAAAATTTCGTTCCCCTTCAGAGTTCAAGGGAAGAGGAGGGGAGGGGAGCTCATAGGCATTAACAAAATAAGTGGAAACAGTCTTCTTGTGTGTCACCATAGTCCCGGACAGTCAAATTTTCTGGTAGGGGTGTGTGGACAGTCAAATTTTCTTTGACCCATTCATAGGTAATTGCGTTTTTTTGAAAACCTATCCATAGGTAATAAAAATAGGCTAAATTATGAACAGTAAGGTGGAATTTCAAAAAATGAATTCATTCTCAGGTAAATTTATTAGAAACACACCCATTCTCAGGTGAATTTATTGAAAACGCACCCATTCTCAGGTAATAGTTCTCCAAAAACATATCCATTCTTAGGTAAAACGAAGGACAATACCCATTCCGGGCATCCATTCCAAATATTTAAGAATGCCCCCCCCCCCCATAGTTAATATAAAATAGTGTCAGCTTGCTAAATGTAGGATAAGAAAAAGACTTTAAAAAAAAAAGAAGTTTCAATTTCAATACCTTTCATTACAATTTGATCAGGTTTTTTTTCTCGTTTTTAACAAACTTATAACTACAATAAATGTTCAGGTATGGAATTTGCAATGTTTGAATACATTTTCTTGTCGTTGAGATAGATGTAAAAATGCTTTAAATATTTTGTAGCTCAAAGCTTTTCTTTTGACCACTTTGCTGAAAAATCTCTTGCTGATTTTATTTCAGGTGAAATAAAAGATACTTCTCGTGAATCCAAGAAAGAAAAGGATATAATTCAGGTATAGCGCAAGATGCGTGGTTCTGACAATGTTTACCGAGATGCATTTCGTGCTGCAATGCCAGGTGACCAAAAGAAAAATATCCCCGTTTGCAGTGCAGTAACTCGAAATCTTTGAGGCAACAAATTTCAAATTGTGGTCAAAATGACTTCCAAAGAGCAAACGTATGGTTTAGAATATCATTCCGTCATATGTGACGTTTACTTGTCCAAAACCTGAAATTCAAATTGCAAAAATTCGTATGCTTTCATACAAATTCGAAGAAACATCATTTATTCATAGTCAATGCTTTTCCAATATAAAACAACCAGCTTGATTTATTCCCAACTTGGAGGTTCACAATTTAAAAACATTCTCTCTTCACACTCCCAAGTTGATATTGGAGAAACCAGGTTGTTTTCATGTCAAAATGTGGACTGGAAATGAGTGTAATTTCTTCGAATTGACTTGAAAGCTCACGATTGAAGGTAATTTGTGTATCTAGCTTTGGACATGTAAACGTAATCGAGGTCTGGTACCCAGGGTAACGTAATCACAGGTGACTGGATGATATCTCAAATTCTACATCTGGTCTTCGAATGTTGTTTTGAGCACAATTTGAGGTAAGTGCCATTTTTAAGTATCAACGAATTTTGAATTATAGCCCTGTAAACGGAAACAGTTTTTTCTTATTCACCTGGTAGGATAGCTGTTGACAGTTATAAGTAAAAAATCACACGCAATGCATTTTTGGTAAAAATTTCTTACCTCAATTTTAAAAATTAACTTTTCTGACCATTTCTGATCAATTCAGACGCTTTTATTTTGTCATAAAAATATTAACCAAAAAGTTATGAAAAATGATTTTTTTTAATTCTGCAGAGGAAAAGGTTTTACCAAATTGCAGACTTATGCAGAGAAGAAACAAAATTTTATGACATAAAAATCTTCGATGGGCTATTTCAAGAGATTTTTGCTCAGTGCTTCTGGGGTTTGCCGATGCGTTCTACCATGTTTTTGTACTACTGCCTAGAATAATTGACGTAGCTAACTTTTGAAACCAAATTACTTATTTTCCCTTATCAGAAATTTAACTGGCTGTCTGACATAAATCCAAGACCTTCAGATTTATGGATCCGAAAGACGATGACTCTTTTTCACCGGTTTGACAAGGATGGAAATGGCTACCTCAGCGATAATGACATCTATGTTTTCGTTGATGCGTTCAAGAAACATGGCTGCCTTACGAAGGAGCGGGCGAACAGAATGCGCGAGAAAACCATCACTTTCTGGAAAATCTTTAATAATGGAGAGAAAAAGATTACGTTGGAAGACTTTGTCAAGGTAAATGTTTACTTAAAGCAATTCAATTGTTAGTCCGCGGTGCAACCGTCCTCTACGGAGGAGATATTTCTTTTTCCAATCTCTTCAGTAGAGGATGGTCGCACCGCAGACTATTCTAATGTTAGCCTGTGCATGGGCATTAGGAATCGTGGTGTGGATTTTATTTTTGTGCGTTTTCTACTTTTTAGGTTTCTCAACACTAATGCGGCGGCACATACCCGTAACCATATATTACCTCCACCCCCCTCCCCCCACCGTATGTGAAATGCCCAAGTGCTTTCCTTGGAGAATAATAACCTACTTTTGGGACAAAGACAGGGCCAGATATAATTTAAAACAAACCTATCTTTTCCTTTCAGTCCCGGGTACCACTTGTTCAGAATAAAGAATTCGGCATTTCAGTTTGGCAAAGTCACCTTGAAGACGTGGCAACTCTCATGTTCTGCTCTATTGACGCCAACGAAGATGGAACCATAAGCTTACAAGAATTCATCCTCTTTTTCAAATGCATTAATGTCCAAGAGAGTTACGCAAGAGAGATTTTTGCAACGTTAGACGTGGACAAGGACCGCAAAGTCACCAGGGAGGAATTCGTCAACGCGTTTAAAGATTTTATTTTCAATGAAGATGATTCTTCATGCAAAGAGCTTTTCGGTCCGTTGGTGGATCATGATTTTTGATGACGTACCGTTTGGCTCGATTTTATCCACAAAAAGGGGCACTTGATTGCTTCCAGAAATTTTTTTAATTTCCAAGCAGCAATAGGAGCTAGTTGTATCGATTCCCGACGACAATCCTAATTTCCATTCTAGTCTTAAAGCACAATTGAAATTTTCCCTTACTTTGAAACGTTTTTGTTTCGTTTCATGTGTTCTTATAACATGGTAGACTTGCCCCAAGTCCATTTCGTGCCTTCACAGATTTTTATTTCGTGCTCAATATATCGAGGCAACTCGATATGGCATTGCCTTGATATATTGAGTACGAAATAAAAATTTGTGATTTGGCACGAAATAGATTTGGGGCAAATCTAATCTGAGCCTGAATATGTACTTAATTTGTTCTCAATTTTTTTACAATTCGTGCCTCATGATGTTATTATATTTTGTGTTCTTATAAAAAAGAGCGTATTTTGATGAACCCCCCCCCCCCCGCCCCAGCAAAACAAAACAAAAGAGCGCAGAGTTTCAAAAAAATCAAAGGTACAAAATTTCCAATTGTGTTTAAAGACGAGGAATTTTATTGTACATGAAAGTGTTAAATAAGGTAGCTACGCCAAGGGCAATTATACAGCTAGATGTGGTCTTCTCATTTACGATAACTTAATTTCTTCAACTGTATTCGGACGTTGATGCTTTGAAGATTTTCGTACAGCAACATTGATCGGGAAAACAAATTTTGTTGTCCAATCACAGACAAGCATGTATTACAGGCACCAATGAAATCAGCGAAAAATGTTTGATTGACAGTAACGTTTTTCGCCAATCAGAAGCAGAAGGAAACGTGCCAATCAAATGGACGACAATGCGGTCGATGGAATGTTATACAATACGTTTGATTGGCAGTTATTTATTTTACCAATCAGAAACAGCCATGAATGTACTAATCAAATGAAAAAAGTAGGTTTGATTGGCAGCAAAAATTTTACCGATTAGAAGCAGAAGTAAACATACCAGTCAATTAGTTGACAAAACGTTTGATTGGCAGTTACTTACTTTACCAATCAGAGACAGATGTAAACGCAACAATCAAACAAAGAACAATAAGTTGATTGGCAGTGGCACTTTACCAATCGGAAAAAGATGTAAACGTACAAATAAAAAGGACGATGATACGTTTGATTGAGATCTACTTTCGTCCAGCAGAAAAAATTTTTTAATAACGATATGTCGTATTACAATTACTAAAATTTGCTGTAAAGGTTGTATTTAATTTCATTTGTAGCAAAGAATTCTTGAAATAAATGAAGTTTTCTAGTTGATAAATTTTGAAATATTTTCTAATTAATATGAGGCAGAGTCTGCCTGGGCATGATCGTGTAGATTGGCCTCTATCATGTATTTACATGCTTCCTGTGATATCGTTCACCGTAATAACTCGATTAAGCCCCCTTCTTGAAGGTGTTTTTTTATAAGCCCCCCTTATTTTCAAGTCGAATGAACCCCCCTCTGATATTCTGTCAGACTCAGTAAAAAAGATAACACATTGATCGCAAACTTTCCAGAATTTTTGTTTGTACGACCATACCTATGTTGAGTTTCAAAAAAGATAAATGTTTTAGATAATACCCACACTATTTTTTAGATCATACTCTAAGAGAAGCTGACTTTTGAATAAGCCCCCCTCTCGAATAAGCCCCCCTATTAAAGGTTGAGTTTTGAATAAGCCTCCCCGGGGCTTAATCGAATTAATACGGTAAATAAACAATAAATTCAATCACAGCAAGGTAAATGGTGTCCTAACACCCTTGGTCGAACGATAAAATAAACAAATGCTCTCTTATAAGTACGCAAATGTTGTAGCCAAACCACGGAATTTAGGGATCGTGATGTGTGTTTTCTGGTTTCTGATCACCTATGCATTTTTATCGTGTCCTATCACCCATTTCGGGCATGGGTAGTAGGACATAATAAAAGTGCATGGGTGATGAGAAACCAAAAAAAGAAACAAAAAAAAAACACAACATGATTCCTAAAGCCCGTGACCGAACTCAAAAATTCGATGCGCAATGTCAAGCTTCGAAACATTGGAATGGAAGGCTTTCACATATTCAGGGAAAAATGTGTGTCCGAGTGGGGCAAAATAAATGGTAGACAATTTTATAGATTTCACTTGTGCTATGCTTTAATTAAAGGAAATTAGTTTCTCGTGAAATTCAATTGACAAAATTTAAATCCATAACAAATCTATCTTTTGGAGCCACGCTTCAAGTTTGAGGCAAACTCGAAAAAGAAAACGTTTAGGCCTAAAGTTTGAATCCAAGACAAATTTTGGTCACGTTTGTGATATCAGTTGAATTTGGCTGGGACACAAGTGCGACGCTTGATGAAGGCCTAATATGTAGGCAATGACAAAAAATCATACAATTTACCATCTCTTCTGCCAATAATTGTGTACTTTGCTCCACGCGACCCCATCAACGACTCTCCTTGCTCTTCAAGCTCAATCAATTCGAGTATTCAAAAGATGTGCAGTCATCTCAGAAAAATGCCAAAAGACAGTTTTGATATGCCAATAGTGTCCCTTGCGCATTGAATCAATGTATCTTAGAGATCTGAACTTGCTTTTATAATATCCACAAGAGAAGAAACATTTGACGTTCATTTTGACTTTTTAAAAAGAAGCGTGAAATATTTTTGTGTTGCATATGAAAGTGTCGGTCCCTGAAGGATAAGTTTAAGAGTTTTATCCAACGATGAGATCATCATGCGATGTTACATAGCTTAACCCCAGGGGGGATGAAACACAACATTAATGTCGGGTATACACGAAGTGTAAATATTAAAGATGGGCGAGTCTAGAAAATGTTAGCGGCACATTCCCGTCCGACTGTGGGAGGGGTACTCCCCCGGGAGCTTAGCGGAATAAGGAGTTTTGTATAATTGCAGATAACGGCAATTGCAACTACACACAAGCATGGCCTAGTGGTTAAGGCGCCGGACTCATGATCGCAAGGTCGTGGGTTCGAATCCCACCAAGGCCATACTTGCTGCGAAAGTGTGAGGAGAGCTGCTAACTCTCTGTAATTCCAGGCAAAGGCAAAACGAATCACCAGGTTTGGTCACATCGAGAGAAAGGACCCCTGCGCCAAGCGCAGAAACCCATACCTTGCAAGTATAGCAAGTGTATGTGCCTGAAACTGAAACTGTATGACCCGTGTCCCCTGCCGGAAACAAGTCATCTCGAGACTTTCGCTGGCTAGGCACGTTAAATACGATAATTCAAGCCTTCATGTCCTTGTAAATGCTAGTCTTTTTGTAGAACTTGAGGAATAAGACAAGATACAGTTTGAGTTATAAAGAAAATATGACTTTAGCTATAAGTCCTTTGCACTTTTTTATATGGAGCACCTTCATAAGGAACTAGAGGCTGCGATTGCCAAAATATTAAGGAACTTTTACGGAACTGCTCAGGCCAAACATTGAAAAATTTAAATTTAGAAATATGAAATAAAAAAACACACTGTTCTTTTATATGCCATATGTAAACGCTATTACTTATATGCCATAAATGTAATCCTTTGAATCGTATGTATTGTTGAAGAGCGTGGATGATTCTTATTTTTCTAACAAGGAACTGGTAAGGAATTTTGAGATTAATTTACAATAATAAAATTAAGGAACTCCAGCCTCAGCCTTTCAATAATGTTCCCTATATAACAAAAACGTGTATTAACGTTATAAAAAAATTAATTTCATAACTGCACAATTTGCAATTTATTAATGCACAAATTGGTTATCGCTGCCTTAAAATAAGGTCTAAATTTGTTATGTTATATTTGAAAAATTGTCTATAGTGTACAGAATTATGCCCCATATTTCAACAATATCACCCCGGGAAGGGTCATATGGCCATTGATAAACAACGTAAAATGTTGTAGGTGAGTTGAGTGAGTTGAGTGAGTTGAGTGAGTTGAGTGAGTTGAGTGAGTTGAGTGAGTTGAGTGAGTTGAGTGAGTTACGTATTAAAAGTGCCTAGCCCACAAAAGTTTCGAGATTACTTGTTTCCAGCAGGGGACACGGGTTATACATAACCTTTCAATTTCAGGCACATACACTTGCTATTCTTGCACTTGCTATTGTGGGATTTGCTATTGTGGGATTTGAACCCACGACCTTGCGATTATGAGTCCAGCGCCTTAAGCACTAGGCCATGCTTGCTGATGGGGTAAATGCGGGCTGAATATTATATTGATTTCAGGTATTTCAGATTAAGTTTATCTTACAAATTAAGTTGCTCTGCATGTACTACCCCTAAAAATAGCGCAGTTGTCAATTTCTCTGACAAAAGCTTTTTAAAAGTTGATTTTTCCGACAAATTGGAAAGATTTGGGAAGTCGGTTGACCCCCCAAAATCCCCCATAATTTCCACCAGTGCCCCATCCCTCCTGAGGTTGATAATAACATGGAACGAAATGTTAAACATACCACATCTGGAGCAGCAACTTGCACCATGATATCTAAATTGTCTCTGTTTTCTTCGAAAAAAGCTTTCAAAAAGAGTGCCCATTGTGCATTTGTGTGATTTTGGTAATCGCCTGGGAACACATAGCCATAACTTGTTTCAGAATTAGCCACTGCATTCGTTCTAACGTATAGGTTTGGGATGTTCTTAATGAGATCATGTTTGTAATATTTAGCAACCATTTTGTCCAGCAAAATCCCTGGTAAAAAAAACATGATGAATACGTAAATCAAAGGAGAATCTTGTAAGACAAAAGAAACAGGTTTTGCATGGAAAATTCAAGCTTGCAAATAGAGTTTAAAAGTAAAATCAACGAACAATTGAAAGAACACAAATTTAAATTTTGTCCAGCATTTCCTGAGCTCTAGCGTGGTCCTCTGTCCGTTTTTTGGGGGTATTTTTGTTTCCCAGACGTCTCATTTTTTTAATTTTTGGTAAAATGTAATAAGAAAGATGAACAAACCATCAATTTTACCATTCAGCAATGCATCTCTCATGTTCTCATAGCTCATAAAAGCTGTAAAAAAGTAAGTAGAAATTATGCAGGTTAACTTTTTTCTATTGATACGAATACATCAAAATAAAAGATATTAAAACTACTGATAAAGTTATGCTCAAATTTAATTTAGTATTTTAACAAGAAAATAGCACCTTAATTTCCAAAAATGGCCACAGACTTTTCATACTTTTTACCTTTTAGCACATCAAACGATTAAATTTGATAACAATAAACAATAAGCAATAAGCAATAAGCAATAAGCAATAAGCAATAAGCAATAAGCAATAAGCAATAAGCAATAAGCAATAAGCAATAAG
>JAYJMH010036133.1:0-16015 GCA_036873815.1 Phacellophora camtschatica
CTTTCTTTCTGCCTCTTCGGCTTCAATTCTTAGCTATAAAATAACGAACGTAAGTTGCGCAAGAACAGAAACACTAATGAATACAGGAAGAAATGAAATGAAATCAAGTAGAGAAAAAACCAATGAACGTGTTGAAGAAGCTAAGCCAAAATCCTCAAGAGACTATTTAGCTTAGATTCCTGATGCTTTTCAATAGGCTGTGTTGATGGAAACCAATGTGTTCTTGGTGTTAAGACTAAAATAACTTTTATCATTTATCAAGATACAAGTTCATTTATTTTATAATAAAATCTCATTATGTACGAGTCTTTTACTTTCAAAATTCAAAATATGGAATAGGATGGGGTATGGTGTCAATAATATGCGATGAAAAAATGAAATCAATACACTTCTGTTATTAGAAATGATTTCCATCATTTTAATCAATTTTTAAATATTTGTTTAAAACTTTAGCCTGTAGTTTCTCATAATTCAGTTTTTTAATCGCGGGTTGTTAACAAAATGTTGTTTTTCTGACAGATTAAATGAAACAAGTTGTCTTAAAAAGTCAATAGCGTAATATATCGATTCCAGCAGGAATTCGTTTCACTGCGAAAATTCGCAAAAATAATGTTGAATGAAGCAAACAAATTGAAGGGTGAGTCAAAGTTATTTACAACAATTTGAAAGCAGCCAACCAATTTGCAGTATTTATAATCACGTGACAAATACTCTGCAATGTGATTTGTTAACGTCAAAATGTTAAGAAACTCATAGCTAGCTGAAATGAGAAATTTTTCTGTGTTGTTCAACCAGGGGGGAGGGGGCACTTGGGAGTTTTCCATACGGGGAACTCAGTCCAAAAAATATTTGAGAAACCCTAAAATATCAAAATCAGACAATTTTTGACCGAAATATATCATACATTTCTAGGATACATATGTTTTAATTAAGTTGAGATTGCCTAAGTCAATGCAAAAAGCATCGAAATTCAATTTATTCAATTTAAGATCTGTAAAACAATGCTATTCAAAATGTTTTCAGCAAATTTCAAAAACTTTTTGACGATGGAGGTACATGAAACATCTTTACCTAAATATATTGGACTTACATCTCCGTATGAAAATAGACGAGTGCCACCCCCCTGGGGTTGTTCATACCCTTTCTTTTTCTTTTATGGCCTCTTCTTTGGCTTTCTTTTCCAGTAATTTTTTTTGCTTTTTTTCTTCCGCAAATTTCTTGATTCTAGGATCATTCGAATAAGCACTGTCTGAAACACAAAAGTATTTAAATTTTAAATTTCAATCCTGGCTAGAAATTTCTATTTGGCGCTTGCGACCAAACGAATTTTGCCTACAAACTACCTGCAAGATATTGGCAATTAAACACAATAAACAACGTAACTTTCGACAAACTTATACGAAATTTCCTGCAGGTAACTTTTTGAAAACAATTCCTGGATCACTATTGGTCACACGTTCCAGTGCTTTTTCACGCTATGGTACCACGAGCCAACTCTTTCAATTAACCCCCCCCCCCCCAGAAAAAACAATATGAAACATTAAAGTACAACGTTGAATGTACTGATTTCAGGGGGTAAATAAAAATTGGTCTTTGTTTTAAGAGTTTTGATATGTGTTTGTCTTTTGGATTTATTTGGTTTGCTTGATGCTACCCTCTGCAAAATTAAAATTTACATTGGATGTAGATGTGAATTAGAAAGATACCAGGGCATAAAAGTTTATAAAAGCATCACAATCTACTCATTGCAGGAAATAGAATACCATATTATGAGCAGAGGCAATGGCAATAGTGAAATTGACAAGCCAATTTCAAAGCGATTATCCATCAGTGACAAAGCGAATTCTCTCAACTGTAAAAGCAAATCAAGCAACCTGCAGTCAACCCTATGTTTTCTAGATTTTAATATAGCAAAATGAATTCCCTCAACCTGAAAATCAAAACAAAGGGTTGCCGCAGGTTGCTTGTTTTGATTTTCTAATTAAGAGAATTCGCTTTGTCACCGATGGATAATCGCTTTGAAATTGGCATGTCGATTTCATTGTTGTTACAAATGTGCTTCTGTTCATATTACGTATTTCAAGAGCAACAATCCCCGGAGCACTATAAAATTATCCAAAAAAAACTGCATCGTTTCCTACCAGCATAAGGTAATTTTGGATTTGGATTCCAAACACCAACTATTTGTTTACGAAGACAAAATCCCAATCACTTTTGCTGATAGCTAGATCCAATAAAAATATCCAATGTCTTTCCTACCACAACAGTAATACGCAAGAAATGTTCAGTTCAACTATAATTTAAAATAATAAAATTATGAGAACAAATTAGAAAATATGAAGATCAAAAGTTCTCACCCACTAAAAGTCTGATTCTCCCCAACTCCTCTTTTTTCTTTGTTTGTCGTTTTCGTCTGTTTTGTTTCTCCATCCAACGCTTTTCTTCTCGACTGTAAAAAGCATTTTTTTTAACCATGAAAACAAAACAATATAAACTATGAAAATGCATAAGGTACAGGAAGCATGTGAATGAATTTTGAATTTCATTCGCAAGTGGAAGTGCTTGACGAAAAATATAAAGTAACAACGAAAATATTTCCTGGAAATGATAATTAATAACGCTATCTACGGGTGTGCATGAGTAGAAGTTTTTATTTGGTGCTTGCGACGAAACAAATTTTGCCTACAAATTTCCTGCAAGATATTAGCGATTTAACATGATAAACAATGTACCTTTCGACATCTAAACATTTAAAAGACTATAGTGTCAAATTGAAATTACTAAAAAAATCTTTGTTTCACATACAAAATACCCTTCGTCAGCGAAAACTGCAGGTGTAAAGTTTTTTGTTCAAAGATTTTAAAATAATTAAAAAAATAGGCAGACACAATTTTGTCACAACAAACCTTTCTGCCATATCCAAATCTTCTTCATCTTGACACGAGAAGTCCCTCCACGATTCAAATTCGTACCTTCAAAATAAAAATAATTCAATAAATAAAGCAAGAAAGAATTTCGTAAAACAAAGGTTTCAGGTCTATCAAATGACAGTGTGATTTGTCACTTCAAAGAATGCATTTTACACCTTCCAAAGCAACCAAGCACATCATGATACGCCAAAGCACAAAGTTTTCATTTCTGTGTTTACTAACAGAGGGGAATTTTATGAAACAAAATATTATGGTTACAAACAGAATGCAATTTGTGAATTGAAAGAATAGATTTCACACTCCGAGTGCACTCAATAAAATCAAAATAAACAAAAACAGCAGACTTTATGATTTCGTTTATTGTGATTTTCTTGGCTGCGTTGAAGGTGTTGAAATCTATTCTTTACAGTGACAAATCGCATTGTCATATTTGAAACCGTAATCTTTGGTTTTACGAAATTCCCTCTGCTCAGTGCTCACTATTATAATAAATACTAACAACACTAATAATAAATTATGAATTAAAATAAAATAGATTTATAGTAGCTGCCTTAACAGTCAAAATTAACCTGTGTAAATATTGACATGATATTTGTTATAGTATTATTATCTAGAAAATTATTTTTTATCCCAAATCGAACTGTTTTATGCGAATTGTCCTCTAAATCTCTAATACCCCCCATATCATTGTCTAGCTTCTTTTAGCAGGTTAATTTATGAAAATAAAAGAACAAAAATTTTTTTTTTTAATTTCGCTCACGCTTTGAATAAAGGCTTTGGTCACACTTTGAATAAAGAACAATAAAATTAGCAGAAAATTAATAAGATATTCAATAAACGCGGCGGCGCTAATTAGAATAAATAACAAAATTTTCAATAAATGTACACACCAAAAAGAATAAAATACATGAACGTCTTTTTCCGCAGTTTTCATGTCTCCAAGAGTAGGAACTGGAGTTTTTGCTGACCACCTTAAATGTAAGAAAACCATGAATACAGCAAGAACTAGCCTGCCTAGTGACAGTTGAATGAAAAATTTCAAGTTCCTACTAGAGGAGGAACCTGAAATCTTCATTCAACCAAATTATTTTGATAGGAACTAGTCGAGTCTGCACGTAGGCTAAGTAGGAGCCCAAAACTAAGAAACTGACTTATAAGAAGATTTACAAATTATTTTTAAAAATTGACTAAAAGAGTTAAGTTCAATGATGGAAATCATTTCAAATGATAGGAGTTTTGGTATGATTTGTCTGTAAAATTGTATATAATTTGCCAAAATATCAAGAAACCAAATATTTACAAAAACCCGTTTCTTTGTAGCGGGATCTTACTGCAAAACAAAACCAAAACAATAAAAAACAAAATTGTCAGCTTGCAAAGAAATAATGAACTCAAAAACAGTTTTCTTTCATTAATGGCTCTTTGCCAGCGTTTGTTTTGCTGTTGACCTTTTGCATGGCGTATCAAGTAGACTTACTACACAATCGTAATTTGGCTAATGATATCTGGATGGACGCCATTGTTGGGCGTGGGGGCTTTTTCTCCGCATCTCCTCCGCAATAGCGAAACTAAGGGCCTGATGTAGTCAGGCTACGTATCAAGGTCAAAATAAAGAGCAATATGAACAAGGAACCTTGACCTAAATCCTCAATTTTGTAAAAATAAACTAATTTTCGTAACAAGATTGCATGTTGTTTGAAAATTACTAATTTTTGTAACAAGATTGCATGTTGTTTGTTGTTTGTTGTTTGCATGCCTTTTTAGAAAAGATTGCATGTTGTTTGAAAATGAGAAATGAGCTCTCTGTATAGCAAGTCGTTCATCCTCGCACTCTAGTGAAATGATCAAAAAATGAAAAGCCAATAAAATTCTAAGCTAAAAAAGTAAAATAAATGGCTGAAACTCTGTGCGCTTCCTGTAACTTGCAACACATGCATGTTGTTTGAAAGTGGGAAATGAGCTCTCTGCATAGCAAATCGTTCATCCTCGCATTTCAGTCAAAGGAACAGAAAATGAAAAACCAAGAAAATCTTAAGTTAAAAAATAAATGGCTGAAACTCTGTGCGCGTCCTGTAACTTTCATATTTTATTCTCTGTGCAAAATGAATAATGCAAAATGGCTCCTCTATATACCTTGATATTAGATATGCTCGTTTATAATGAATAGAAATGTTAATGCATATTAAAGTGCTAATAACAGCAGTTGTAGTTAAACAATATTCTTAACATCATCATGTTTTTCAATTGAAAAAAAATCATTAACAGTTAATATAATGTGTAAACGGAAATGTACGAAAATAATTTTAAAAAGTGAAAGAACTTGAAAGAAAAATGAGATTAATTTGTGATTACGTCACGGGAATCAAAAAGGAACCGCATGTCAATTCAAGGCCCTCATTCCGAGAACTGACTTTGAAGTGTCAAGCGAAACGATTTCCATGCTGAAGACAATTGAGGTTGTGATCAGATTAACCAAACAATTAAAAACAAAATTGAAATTGAATTTGACAGTGATAAGAAAGTTGTCCTCGTTCGTTTGTGTGGAGTGAACAAGTTCTGGAGTAAATAATAGGCCTACCAGCTGTCCACTCGAATTTCAAATTGCTGTCAAACAAAATGGAAGATATTGAAAACCAAGATTCAGATTCTGAAGATTCATTGCATTGCTTAGATGATTTCTATATGCTCGACGAAGAGTATTTACAACATTGGCCTAAAACAAATGAAATAGAAACAACAAACAAACCCCAGTTGCTAGTAAACTCAACATCACTCGAGGAGTCGTTGCCACTCGCAGCTAGCCGTGGAGATCTGCAAAGAGTGAACCAGTACATCGAGGAAGGAACGCAAGTTGATTTCTTAAATGAATTTGGAAACACGTCATTGCATTTGGCTGCATATTATCAACACACAGAAATTGTAAAGAAGCTTGTCGAAAAGGGTGCTGATGTAAATGCTATTGGTAGCTTGTCCGAAAAGAAGCAAACCCCACTTCACGCTGCAGCCATGGGGTGCAGTCATGAAATCACGGAAATTCTTCTCAATAGTGGAGCAATAATCGACGCAAAAGACGCCGAAGGCAACACTCCACTGCATTTGGCATCGAAGAAAGGCTCTGATTTGGTCGCAAGACTGTTGATTAAAACGACTGGTGTTGTTCACATGAAAAACGAGAAAGGACAAACACCATTATTTCTAGCTGCACGTCATAAAAGACTGAAAGTTCTTCAATTGCTTTACGAGGCACAAGCAGATATAAACTCGTCAGACGTGTTGCAAAACACAGTACTGCACGTAGCAAAAGGTGTAGAAATAGTCGATTTTCTAATCACTCAAGGAGCTGAAGTAAACAGTCAAAATAATCAAGGCAATACTCCGCTGATTAAAGCATGTATGGCAGGAGACCTACAAAAAATACGCGCTTTGATCAAACATAACGCAAATGTTAATATGAGCAACTTATCAAAATCCGCACCCTTGCATATTGCTGTCAACCGATGCTTGGAAACGGTGAAACAGCTCTTAGAAGCAGGTGCTGACCCCAACGCGTTAGACGCGGAATTGATGACGCCTTTACAGCACGCAGCTTTCGAAGGGTTTGATGATCAAATAGATGTAATAAAACTCTTGCACGTGCATGGCGCACAAGTAAACTGCCAGGGGCTCCGTGGATATACCCCTCTGCATCAAGTATGCTATATCCTAACGATCGAAGGAGTGGAGCCACTTCAAGCTTTACTTGACATTGGGGCAGATCCAAACGTTTCGGATGACCGTGGAACCTTTCCGATGCACGTGTGCATTATGATGGCCCCACCTCAAGCTGTTGATATTCTTTTGAAGGCTGGAGCTGACATCAATCAACAAGACAACTCAGGAGGAACGCCTCTGATGCATGCTGTCTCCAGACCAGAAATATGCAAGTTGCTGCTTGATGAAGGTGCTGATGCACTGCTGCAGGATGGAAATGGGTTTACTGCACTTCATCATGCAGTAATAGATGGCGAAAATGATAGCGTTAAAATGCTACTTAGCATTGCTCCAAAGCTGCAGCAAATTCGCGGAAAAAACGGAATCGCAGCACTGCACCTTTTAGCCGAAAGATACGATTCGAGAGACAGTGTTGCTGATATTTTCGTAGAAATGCGATGCAAAATAAATGTGATTGACAAATTTGGATGCACTCCTCTGCATTACGCTGCGTGGCATGGAAAAGAAGACTTCGCAATAAAACTTCTGCAGGCAGGTGCATCGGTCAACATCGAAGACAACAGTAAATGCACTCCACTAATGTGTGCAGTGCAAAGACGGCATCATAAAATTGTCGAAGTATTCAAATCATTTTCAACAAGTCCGTGTTTGACTGCTGCATGCCATGAAGAAATTGAGTCATTAGACAACCCATTTATTAGACAAGTAAACTTGCAATCTGATGGTACGACATTTGCAGCATCTGCTGACAAAATCAAGAATGTTTTGAAAAACCTGCAATATTCTGAAGACGAAAAGAAGAACGTTTACTCCACAAAAGTTCTGTCAACGAATGGCATCGGTCATGTACGTTTTACAGCAAAATCAGAAGAGGCTGAAATCAAGTACAACGTTGAAAAGTTAATAGAACAGATTGCAACAGAAATAGAGAAAACTGATCCAAGATTTAAAGCAACTATCTTGCACACTGGTAGTGTGTATGAAGACACAAAAGTGGGCGAACCAGACGAGTTCGATTTCATGTTTGTTTTAGAAAACTTCAGCAAGTTGTGTAAAGTGGACGACACGGAAAACATCTCAGAAATGGGTTTCGTTTCGTTGCATGCAATAGATGTGAATGAACTCTCATCTGAGTACAAAGAGTTCTTTGGTGGCACGACGTTGCTACGAACAAAATTGTTTGAGGCATTCAGCATCCTTGTCAACAAGATTACAAACTGCAAACACTTTAAATGGCCTCAGAATATTTTTTCCAGCATTGGAATCAAGAATAACGCATCGGCATTTAATGAAGAAGTTACATCAGCAATAGAAATTCACTGGCGGGGAAGAGAATTCAAGAAACTAGACGTGTCTTTGGATTTGGTGCCATCATTGCATATCAAGACATTCGATGTGAAGAATGTCCAGCCATCTATTCTTGGATCAGGGGCTTATCAAGGCATTTATGCTGTTGCTAAACCTAAAAAGCTGGATGTTCATGGGCAGACGCTCCACTCCCAGTTGTTGCCCCCAGGAGCACATTCATCCTTTGCAAATCTCTGGCGTTTGTCACATTCGACGAAGGAACTACATGTATTTCAAAGCCTTCCAGTACCAGTTAGAGAAGCGTACGTTGTTGCCAAATCCCTTCGCCATCCTGAAATCTGCCCAACAATACACGCATTTTTGCCAGATGGTAGGTCCTCCAAATTTTTAACGGCATCATCTTTCATCGTCAGCTATTACCTGAAAGTCTCTCTTTTTAACTTCCTACTTGAACAAGCCATTCCATGCGATTTGAAAGAAGAAGAAATTTTTCAATTGTGCATTGTTGGTATTTACGAGCAGTTGACCCAAAGCTTTGAAAAGTGGAAGTTAACCTCTCCATTTAATCCAACATTAAACTTACTTGGCCAAGTTGAAAACGAGAAAATCAAAAGGGAATATTCTATTTTATTCTGCCAAACAATAAAAGCTATCATATCAACATAGAAACCCAACAACAAACGATGCATAAAAATATTATTCGCCTGCCAATTCAGTAACTACTTTTCTATTAAAGCAAACGGTTTAGCCAATATTTTGTAATTAATTCAAAGGAAAATATTTTAATTAATTCTGAATGGTTGATTTGTTTACATTTTCAAAATAACAAATCAATTCACAGTGTATGTGGTCATGTGATAATAATTATGTGCTGTGATTGGCTTATCTCAAAATGTAAACAAGCATTTAAGATTTATGAAATGCTTTCATTAGTCAGACAAACCTTAAAATGTATTTTACTGATGATTTGAATTCCTATTACCAAAAATGTGTTGAATGTATCTAAACCTGTTATGTGTTTTACTGATGATTTGAATTCCTATAACCAAAAATGTGTTGAATGTATCTAAACCTGTTATGTCAGCAATCAGATATGTGTTAAAAACTGTTTTAAGTTTCTTGGACCAGTCAAAAGTTGACTCTATTTTTTCATCTTTGCTTTACTGGTTTTACTGCCAGTAAAATGTCTTAACAAAATGCTTTGTCATAATTTTAAACTAAAATTTTAACTGTTAAACTGCTTTTAAATGAGCAATTCGACATATCCTCTTGTTGCCTTGGAGAGATGACAGAAAAATACTATAATGCAACCACAGGAAAATTGTATAAATTGAGCCACTAAATCTTTGACTTGGGAGGTTCCTATATTACCTGTTAACCCCAAAGCTATTGAGCTTGAGTAGTTGTAACTGCATCAGATAAAAATGGATGCGTCCTTTACCTATTCTTCAAACCAAGGCGAGAAAAAATATCTAATCTATAATACGATTTTACATGAAAATTTAAAATAAAACATTTCGGCACAGTGGCCTTTTACGAGTGAAGGAAAAATACAAATAGTTACGTAAAATACAAAAATCAGAACTAACATGGGAATGAGTAATAGTATGGAAATTTCATATGGACAGAGAGCAAAAAATAATAACAATAATAATAAATTTTTAAACGATTAAAACAAAACCAACAATTGTTTGTTAAGACCTACTGCAGAAAGGGTAGTTAGTTTAAAGATGAAGCATTCTAACTGTTAATTATTTTAAATTATGTTAAAAAATTACCTTGAATTTCGTTCAAATACATTTCTGAAAGTTTCAAAAAAATCTCCTTTTACTTGAGTTGGAACATCTTCGTCAAATGTTATGTCAACACTGTCATATGCTCTCCTAGATGTTACATTGCCTAGCACTTCATAAGCTTTAGTAATGCAAGTGAAATATTCATGCTCATTTAAGCCTGGGACGATATTTTTGGAACTTCTGTGGGATTTCTTGTCTGGATGATGCAACAACACCATTTTTCTAACTGCAAAGAAATAATTGAAGTTTATCAGTGAAATTATCACAAAAGCATTGGGTGTCCCAAATGAGTATTGGTGTCCAAAGATTTGGTTTTGTTTCCAAAATTGTATATTTTTGTGTAGCTACTGGGTGTCCCAAAAAAATCTTACACGGGTTTTGCAAATATTATGCAAAAACGTAAATATGAAACTTTTTTTGTAAAACATCTATTAAACAGCCTGGTAACATTAGAGTAATTTGTGACCTTGATTGTCAAAAACGCAAATGTAGCGGCAATGATATATCTATTTATGTCCAAAAGTTATTTGCAGTGAAAACAACAAGTTTTGCAATTGAGGTGTTTCAGGCCTTACAATAAAAGTGTCAATTTCGCACCTTCCAAATCTACAATTCAACAAGGGAAAAAACTTCTCTGAAGGTAAACAAAGCAAATTTGTAGAATTCTTGCTTTTCTATAGAAGTACAATTTTGAGCAATAATTCTTCCTGTTCATTCAATAAGACATCAAAGAATAAAGGATTTGAAAGCAAGAAAATTGACCAACTTGAAATCAATGACACTTTTTCACCTAGAAGCCTGAAACGCTTCAATAGCAAAACACGTTGTTTTAAAATATGGATGACGATATCACAGCTCTTATATTTGCATTTTTAGTAATCAAGGTCACAAGTATTCGTATATTATCAGGCTGTTTAATAGATGTGTATACGAAAAGTTTCCATTCACGTGTTTACATTATACTTGCAAAAACGTTTTAGCCGGAATTACAAAATGTTTTAAGAGTATGGCTCAAAATCAATGTTTTCAAGCCGTAATTATGTCCTCAGTCCTTCACATGCAAAAAAGAATGGCAATGGTTTCTACAATTAATATGACCTCTCTGTATAAGCTTCTGAGCTTTAGGATTGGCAACAAAATCGAATTTTGGTGATTTCTCAAATGTTGATACCTTGATTGGGGAGACGCCTGGCAAAAAACTTTCTTTCTTGTATTGAAGAATGTTAATTTGTCAATAGACAATTATTATTAAAATAATTTAGATGGCTGTAAAGGCTTTTTAAATTTTAAAGCAATGAACAAATGTTACAGTAGAAGAAAAAAATATCTTTTCTCAAGGAATATCCCATTTTTACTAAATTCTGGTTTAATTCCAAAAAGATAGACTTAATTACAAACAAATCAGCATTGTATTAAACATAACATATTAGTTTTTTTTCAAAATGGCACAGTTTTCTCACTCATCAGATTTCATTGACAACAAAAACAAAAAGAACTTACAAGCCTTTCGGATATCTTCATCAGTTACATATCTATTCTCAATATTGAGCACTCTGTAATGATCCTGTTTTTTCCATTCACGAGCATCCAAGCTTAGAAGGAAATATTTGTCATCTTCTGTCAATTCTTTTTCATCATCATTAACCTCTTCGATATCATCATTTGATTCAGAACAAACAGAAGTTGATCTGTCATGTCTTTGTCTTCTCAAGTATGCCTCAAACCACCTCCCAACAGGTTCAAATCCAACGCTTACCAATCCTACAACAGAAACATATTAAAATGTCATGTTTTGTTTTTTAGAGAAACTACTTCTTGCTATGCCCAAAAAATCTGCCCCATTTTTCAAAATGTTTCCAACTTCAATGAGATTTTTCAAAATTTTAAAATAAAAAAGTATTTTATGACCTTCTGTCATTGTTCAAGCTAAGACTGGAAAGCATGACAGTACCACTCCAGATATTTGTATGGCAAATCTCTTTGGTGAACTTCAATTACAAAAGAGTGTTCTAAACAAACAAAAAAGAACAATTTAGTGACAAATGATTTCAGATGCACCTAATAATTGAAGCTGTTGGTGCACCTAAGATCTTGACTAACAATATCACACTTTCCAGTTTGGGCTACATTAATTGAAAGAAGGTAAAGTCAATTTTAAAAAGCAAATTAATTTGTTAGCTATATACTTTAACGAGTAAACACAATTAAAAGCTAAAACAGACTGTTTTTATTGATGGAAAAGTATAATCAAATTAAATGCAAAATTTTCAAATTCATGTAAATTCATTGGGATCTTGAATTCCTTTAAAATAAGTTTTACTCGGATTGTGAAAAAGCCATACCAGCAGTTAAATGATATTTCTCAGTCTTCTCTTCAGGCAAAGCGTCAGGAAACATTTTCCCTGTGAAAATAAAAGTTTATTATTAACAGAAATTTTATTATTAACAGTAATCACTTGAAGAATACCTATGAAAACAGTTAGTTTGTAAACTTGTAATGCCTTGATGCACAAGCATAAAAAACATCAACAAAGATAATTTCTTTAGTTAATCTGCAGCTTTTATTTTGAGCTGAGAATGCAAGTCAAGACAATAAAAATTGTGAAGAAGATCTTTTAGGGGCAGTCAATAATTGACTTTTGTTATTTTTAATGGAATTTTCCTTTTAAGTAGGTAGGTAGGGGTCCAGTATATTGTCCATTAAGGGGGTCATTCTTTGTCTGTCCCCCTCTTTTCAAGCTATAGTTCTGAAAAAATTCCATCAATAAGAAGAGGGGGAGGGGGTCACAGCTTAATGAAACAATTTTTTTTAAAACAAAAGTCAATTGTAGGCTGTTTCTTTGTAAAAATAGTGGGCAGAAAACAATAGTATGATGATGGACGGAGAAAACTGAGCGCCATCCAGCAGCCTGCATGCAGTGTGTCGACACGACTTCATTTTCACGCACGAGATTTTTTTCAGAATTGCTGGCATGCATGCACGCCGATTTTGAATTATTTCTATTGTTTTGAGTCAAAAAGACAATAAGAATACAAGTAAGCTATACACGCGGGCGCACCAAATATTTTATAGTTGCCGCACGAGCGAGATCGAGCATGCTGAAAAGTCTGTCCAGAGAATGGATTGCGCGGGTCTCTTTTTGCATTTTACTTTTCAGATCCCTTTTCATAGAATAGAGTTTAAATAAATAAAAAGATAGAGCTGTAAAATTTCAATTTACCTGGAATTTTTCTGTATTTTTGGCAATAAAGTCTTGAGATGAGATTGAGACTTGAGATGACTGCTGTGGTGGCGCTTGGCTGCTGAACTTCAGTTTTCATTTCTGTTGTTGTTGCTGCTGGCGGGAGAACTGAATTTATTAGTTTTGTTGTTGTTGCTGCTGCAGTACTAAAAACACACAAAAATATGCACAAACGTGTGTGCTAAAAGAAATGACAAGCAACGCAAAAGAATAGTTATTTTAATTTAATAATAATGAGTTTGTTTAGGTCTATCGTAGTTCTATCTAAACCTGTTGAGCATGGTTTTATATTGTGCAAGTTCGCCTACTCCAGAAATTTAAAGAGGAAATGGGATGGGAAGATGTTGATGTGGACGAGGAGGAGGGGGCTAAGAAGATCTTATTCGTCAATTTCTCCAACAATTTCTGAGAAGAAAGAGTTGCTTGAACATTGGACAAAGACTCTAAATAAAGCTGGCATTTCTGACGCAGCAGAATCAGTAAAATGGATAATGCTTCACATTAAAGAACTACAAATGGTAAAAATACAACCACAAATACAATTATAAACAAAACCATTCTAGCTGGAACCAGAGAGATAAAAATTTTGTACACTTTAGGGGGGGGGGGGGCAGTTTGAGGCACATTTCCCCCACTCATTTTTTACAGGCACATAATGTTTTGAATGAGGCCTGGAAACTACATTAGGC
The DNA here is from genome assembly GCA_036873815.1 of Phacellophora camtschatica. Classification (NCBI taxonomy): domain Eukaryota; kingdom Metazoa; phylum Cnidaria; class Scyphozoa; order Semaeostomeae; family Ulmaridae; genus Phacellophora; species Phacellophora camtschatica. The sequence goes on from JAYJMH010036133.1 coordinate 13,677, forward strand.
TGTTTTCGATAAGATCTTGTGGGTGAGCACAAAATCCTTAGATAGTTTCAATATTGCTTTTTTAATACCCCATTATTTTCTTGGGTGTGCAAGTGTCATACTTTTCAGACAGTTTGAAAATAAATAAAAGGGAACCATAAAAATCAAACATTTTGTGACACTTGCACTTTTAATTATAAGGCTGTTATTGGCACACCTGAGATCTTGACAGAAAGTGCCACATTTTGCAGTCTGGCTTTCAAGCTTTCACATTTTTTTGCAGGCAACACAACAAAACAAATACCAATTTACAGAATTATTTAACCAATTTTGCAAAAGAAGATTGGACAGGTAAATACCTCATGTATAATAGATATTTAAATCTGATAATTAAAAATTTGCTTTTGTCATTAATTAATTGACAATTAATTAAATATTATATGTTAATATTGATGATGAAACAAACTAAAGATAATTATTATTATAAAAAACTATTTGATTTGTTCATAGAAAACTGCCTTATACATATTTTTTATTTTAATTAAAAATATGTCAATGCAGGGAACCAGTTCAGTACATAATTGGTGATTGGGATTTTAGATTTATAAACCTGCTTGTAAAGCAACCAGTTTTCATTCCAAGACCTGAAACTGAGGTATATACATTTTTATTTGATGATTTTTTTTGGCATTTCCTGTCACAATACTCTCTAGTAGATTTTGTAAATCAAAAGATTTTTTATTGTGATAGTGATATATTTAGCTGTGTTAATGGAACAAAAAATATTCCTTGGAGTGACATAAATTGCATTATATTTTTTTGAACTGAATACTTTTCTTAAAATCTATCCTTAAAATCTAGGCCCCCATCAGGGAAAATAAAGTTTTTCTCAAATATGATTCTCTTGATTTAGGGTTTGATTGACCTCATCAATGATGATATTCAGAAAAACAAAAAGTCACCCTGCAAAATTTTAGAAGTTGGTTCAGGAACAGGTGCAATATCATTATCATTAGCTTCAGAAAATAAAATGGTAAGTTACTACGATAAAGTCCTATTTTTTTATTTAATACAGCTCACATCCACTATCTGCCCGTTATCTTAAACATGCACTATTTAAACAAATTTTCCCCTTGCCAGGCTTTCTTAGGGAATATTACCCATTATAATTAGAATATTCTTTATTTTAAACATATTTCAATTTCCCATAAGAGTTTTAAGGTAGCAGATATCAACTTTAAATATTTTAATGTTAGGTATGTGTATTATTATTAATTGTAGTATCTGGGGATAATTTAACTCTTGTTGTGAACAATATAATAAACTACAAATGCTTTAAATATTGTCTTCTAGGTTGCATGCACAGGAATTGATATCTCAGAAGATGCTGTTGCTTTGTCAAGAGAAAATGCTTCTAAGTACGTAAGTGTCATGAAGGCAGGAAACATTTTGTTTGATTGGAAATACAAAAAAGTAACTCCATTTTGTGCCTTGATTTTTCTAGGTGCGAAGTGGAGTTACTTTTTTTTGTATTGCCAATCAAACAAAATGTTTCCTGCCTTCATGTCCACACACTTAGTAGCATAGTAGTTCTTTTTGCTTATCTCATTGATAATTTGTTGCATACTACATATAAACATCGAATATGTCATATTTTGATTTTAGGCTTGGTTTGGAGACAAGAGCTCGGTTTTACAACTGTTCATTAGGTAAGAGAGATTTAATTTGGACCATGAAGCATTTTTTGGATCCTTTTGCAAGTTACTTTAATTGTTGAACTAATTTCTTAAAAAAAATAATTGAATAAAATTTGTGATCTGCTGCATGGAGTTCCTAAGCAAATTATTTGATAGACCTTTTCGGGAAATAGAACTTTGATAGACCACTAGGAATGGTTATTCTTGCCTCTTTCTTTCCCAAAGGACCTAAAAGACATTGAAGTTTGAACTTTTTTTGTACTTATGGGAATTTCATCAATGTTGAAAGTGAGGCTATAGAATGACTTTGATTTCCGAAAAAAGTCAATCAGATATATACTATTGCTATTTTTCTTGCAGAAAAATTCCACAGTGAATCAAACACAAAGTTTGATATTTTGGTAAGCAACCCTCCTTACGTCCCAACTAAAGACATGACCAATCTACAACCTGAAATAGCTATGTAAGTCAGCATTACTGTCTTGTTTTTATCATTATGTTTATCCCGTGTCCCCTGCTGGAAACAAGTCATCTCTAGACTTTCGCGGGCTAGGCACGTTAAATACGATAACTCACTCACTCACTCATTCCAATGATTGTCTTATAACTTTATGATTCCAATGATTGTCTTATAACTTTATGATTCCAATGATTGTCTTATAA
>JAYJMH010036144.1:0-16013 GCA_036873815.1 Phacellophora camtschatica
TACAGTATTAACCCCAGAAAGAAATGATAACCAGAAAACTGCCAAAGACAAGGTGTCTAATGCCCCATTTTATGATGTTGTCATAAAGTTTGTATATATATATTAAATGAACTTTAGTGAGCTTTATAATGTATTTTTCACACCATAATACATGCTAATCTATTAATACTGGCTTAATACAGTTAGTCGGTCCAAAACATTTGGGGCCTGAAAGTAGGTCATAAAGGTAGCTCAGCAGCACATGCTCACATCGAAAAATGTTGAACTTACAAATCCCTTTCTACACCGAGATCTGAAGGTCATTGAGATCTTAGTATAAAAGGGGATTCTTCCCTTTTCTATTGAAGCCCTTGAACCAAGGACTCAAACATTTCCACAATTTTTTCAGCACAATGCGTCGCCGCTTGAGCACTTATTTGGTGCGGACAACAACTTCTGCCCACACAACAACAACAACTGACATCATTTCAGATGAGGAAAAGAGTGGAGACGAAAGAGACGAAGAAGAAATTGGCTGTTTGGAGACGGAGACGGATCCTGACATGGCTTTCGATGAAGTTTCTTCACCCGTTCTCGCATACAAATTTTCTGGCCAAGATTTTGATCCTGAAAAATGTAAGTCAAAGTGTATCTTCTTTTTATGATTGCATTTATGATTACACCAGTCCGGAGTAATTTCCCGATCGGGAAACATGCACTGTTGTTATTAAATCATGTTTCCTGATCGGGAAACGTTTCCTGATTGGGAAACAAATTCCAAAACCATTGAAATTATATTTCCCCAACAGGAAACATAATGGTATCAGTTTCCTGATCTGGAAACAAATAAATCACCCCACTGTTTAACAACCATTACAAGAACATCCATGAAGAAAATAATAAATATATATTTGTTAAAAATCTTCAGTACCATCGTCGATATATATGCAGGGTCATTTCAGTTTGTCAACTAACTCTTTCTTTTTTGCTGATAAATTGATGTGGGAATGATGTTGCGTGTTTGTTGCATGTTTGTTGCGTGGTACAGGCCTCCTAGTGATCCTGTTTCCTCTTTCAATTCAATAAGCTTGAAAATGTGCTTTCATATTTGGACAAGGAAAATAAAGAAATTATTTTCCTTGGTGACAAATTGTGATCTTATCATAAAAAAAGTTGACAAGCCCACTGATAACAACAGAAAACAACTTTGTAATTTATATGAGTTGTTTAGCTTTAAGCAACTCATTGTGAAACCCACAAGGGTCACTCCTACCACGTCAACACTAATTGATCATATTGCCACAACATATGCCAGAAACATAGTGAAGTCAGGGGTGTATGAAGTTTCTATGAGTGATCATTATATGGTCTACTGCATTCGGAAATTTAATGGAGCAGTTGAAAAAGGGCATAAGATGATTAAAACTCGGAAAATGAAAAATTTCAATGAGGAAGCATTCCTTGCTGAAGTTTCTGGCCTTTGTTGGGAACAAATGCTAACTGAATATGATGATATAAATCAGCTTATTAACAGTTGGTCTAACTTACACTCTATGATCATAGAAAAACATGCACCAATTGGTGAAATGCGTGTGCCTGAAAAGTACTGTCCATGAGTAGAGATATTCACCTTGAAAGTTAAAATTTACAGAATGGCTTATGGAAAGTATTTGATATGAGGGAATTTCCCTGATCCTGAAAATTGAAAAGTAAATTGAAATGTTAATTCCTTGAATGAATTGAATTGTGATAAACTTCAAAATGCATTACTCAACATATTTATCAACAATTATTTCAATAAACTCCTTCCCCTCCCCCCCAGTAAATGTTTTGTCCAAACCCCCACCCAATCCATTGTTTATTGAATTTTTTTGTGAGCAAGTTAACTATTAATTTGGAGCATTTTCAGTTATGTTTTCATTGAGATTCTTTGTTCTTATGTGAATCTTTTCTAAGTCATTGCATGTTGCTGCAGAGTATGTTCAGCATCTTCCCCAGATATAATTAGCATAAACAGGAGTAAGTAATCATCACATAAATATATTTCCTCTAATACTTTCCTTGGAAAGAACCTTAATCTTTTCAGCTGAGCAAAGTTTTGTACTAAATCCCTTTGCAATTTAACATGTTTATTCCATTTCAGTCTGTTATCAAAATTTATCCCAAGACACTTTGTTTCTGTTGCAAAATTGACCATTTCATTTCCGAATGATAATTTTCATAGGGACCAATGAATGGTGTAGCAGATATAATCATGGCCTATGCCTTCTTAGTATTGGCTGTTACCTTGATCCGAGTACACCATTCATAGAGTTCTTTTGTTATTCTATTCAATCCATCAGTTACTTTTTGTACATTTTTCCTTATCATTGGCATTCATATATAACTCTACTTCGTTAATGCTTTCTGGCAGATCATTAACAGTGGAACCAAGGACAGATCCTTATGGTACTCCATACAGGATACTACCATCCTCTGATCTTGACCCGTTTATCTCAATAAATTGCTGTCTGTCAGTTAGGTAATTCTCTATTATTTTGTATGCATTTCCACATATCCCAATTTTGTTATCTTCTCAAGTAAGATATTGCGGTCAATCTAATCAAAAAATTTTTTTAAGATCTATCAACAATGCCTTAACAAGTAATGTTTCTCTGGATCTTTCTTCAGAGTATCTCCATTGTTTATCACTGTAAAGTTTTTGTTCTTGAGAATGATGTTCAATTTCTTTGCATAGTACAATTTGTAATGTTTTACAAATAATGCTGAGCATTAAAAGTGGTATATAATTTCCATGTTTCTTTGAATCACTCTATTTATATGCTACTTTCAATTTTGAATACTGTTTTGTGGAAGCTGATTTTTATTTGATTATTCTTCCAAACATGCCTTTTAGCACATCTACCAAAGAATCATGTACCATAACTATGTATGTATCTAGCTTTAACCATTATGACTATGCTTTAGCATTGTCTGGTCCAGCTGTCTTTTCCAGTTTGATCCTGTGAATTTGCTTTTTCAAATGCTCTTTGTCAAAATCAATGATGCTTATTGTGGGTGTTATTCTAAGCTATGTGTGGGTTGCTGAGTAGTGTTAGGTTTTTAGCAAGGTCTTCCCCAACAGAAGTGAATTAGTCATTTAATCAGATTTGCCTTTATTGCATTGTCTGTTTGAATCACTGTCTCTTTGAAGTTTTATTATATTTTTTGTGTAATTTGTTTGTTATATTTATTCGAATGCTTCTTTGTTGTTTTCTGTAGCCAGGTGTTTGACATAGTTATTTTTATTCTAAAAGATGCAGAGAGAGCATTGAGATTGTTGGAGATGTACAAAGGCAAGCTTGGATCACCAGAAGATGTAGCTTTGCGTAATGCAGTTGAAAGAGTAGTCAAATTGTTCCGAAGTGAATTATTTTATGCCTTGATTGGTGAGTTTTTAAAACTTGTTATAAAATGTGTATTTTGTATTGAAATTTGCTTGATTAAAAATTGTGTAGTAATTCAGCAGTTTGATGGTTTTTTACTTTAACCTTTTGTTTATTTTAACCATTATATAATAAACAAACTCTAATTTCTACACCTCAAAATTTGCACTGCTTTTTGGCAGCCTCAAGCAAGCTGGCAGCCTCTGTTTGGCTCTTCTGTGAGAAGATGTGGAATGTTGCTAAAGAGGCTTTGAGATGTAAAAATGTTGTATTTTTATTAAGAATAAATGGTTAGAAAGATAAAACTTATGGAAAAACCATGACACTGCTGATATCTTGTCACACAGGATCTAAACACTGGGCTGTGAAACAAGGGAAATATCAATTTCTAATATTATAGAATACTTTGGATATCACATACCAAATCAACCGGTTTTAAGAATGGTTGATCTCATTGTCTTCTCCTAACAAAATTGAATAGCATTCACACCTGTCAAACGATGCTGTGATGTGTGAATATTATTCAATTTGAAAAGAATGTTATCAACCATTCTAAGATTTGAACACTATACCATGTTGGGATTCTGTGTACTTGCTGCATATTTTTTTTAAGATCATATTTTATTTTAATTATAAATATTAACAATAATAATGAGCGATGTTTCGATGTCATCTTAACATCATTTTGATATATATATATATACTATGAACAAAACAAAGAATCCAAAAAGTGTATTTAGTATGAAAATATTTTTAGGTGGATAAACATATTTGATTTATTTGATATTTATTTTATTTTATGTGCAGATATTCAAGAATATTATGAAGAAATTCTACGTGATGTGTCAAAAACCCCAGAGCGAGTTGCTGAAGAGGCAATCATAATTGCTAAGAAATGGGAAAGGCACCCCAGACCATCATCTCAAGAGGAGAATAATGTAAGCGATAATTTTTGAAATGTTTTTGGTGAATTTTAGAGAATGTTACAGTGTCATAAGTATCCATAGTGGAACACAGAAAGTTTCTAGTTTTAGTGTGTTTAAGGTTCTGCAGTGATATTGAATTTTTTTCCGGATTCATTTAGTTTTTCTATTTAGCACTTATGGAGAATTTCGGCACGGGAATGTGTAGCAAAATATATGTTAGTAGTAGAATCTTTTCAATTGCATTCATTATGACTATTGATCGATTAACATCATTTGTACAATAGTTTACTGTGATTGTCTATATTTTATGAAATTTTTTAATGGCTACAAAATTTTATAATGGCCACCATTCAATTTCTTGGATTTTCTTATTACATTTGATAACACAATTTGCAAAAATTTTCAAATATGTTTATCCACCTAAAAATATTTTCATACTAAATACACTTTTAGGATTCTTTGTTTTGTTCATAGTATATATATATATATTTCATGGTTCATAGTATATATATAGGGAACAAATAAAGCATAAAATTGAGGTATTTGGTTAAGTTAATGAGCATTGAAAACAAAAGGTATCTCACAAAGCTATGGAGTAATTGCAAACACTTATTTGATGGAGACAAATTCAATTTTTTCGTATCAGTGAACATTTAAAAATTGTGTATTAATTTTCTACCTTTAGTTGAAATTACAAATTTTTCTAAAATATAAAGATTTATTTATGAACAGCCAGCAGCAGTCGGTCTTGTAACCCTTTAACGCCCTTATTCCAGTTTGCTAATCAGGCAAAAGATATTTTAATTTTACTTACTTACCACAAGAATGTTAAATTGTAAAAAAGTCATATCAAGCTGCAGCTAACGCCAATAACAATTGGAATCGTAACTACAGAGGCCACTGTAAAACATTATTTAAAAAGAGAACCAGTAAATCATTTGGAAGCAGACAGAATTGTAGACCCCTGGAATTTACTAACAGATGAGATTTTGTAAGCCAGAAAATACTGGCTGGCTGCCGTCGTATACTAGAGTCGAATACAGAGGCGTCATCCTGAGCCTGAGGAAAAAACCGAAACACTTAAGCAATAAAACTTGAAATGAGCAAGAATTGTGTCTGTATTTAGCCTCCGAATATATGACGTTTTACAATGTTTTATCAATAAGCCACATAACATTTCCGGAGTTGAAGGGATTAAAAGAGTCGTTGATTTGATTTCGTAAAATTTCTGGTTTTGTCTGGGAAAAGGAATGCCGAGAAAAAACGTGTTTGGTACATTTAGTTGTCAGATGTTAACTTTCAAATTTAATTTTGCTTTTTTATCTTTCATGAAACATTTTTGTCATCGTGGCAGCGAGGTTTTAAAAAAATAATGTTTTTGAATGCATTTTTTGGTCATATTGTATTTTTGCAGCTTCCCCTTTTTATTGGTTTGTTTATTTGTACAAACTTGATCTTTTATGTATCAATCTAATTTTACATATTTTAATTGCACAGAGCAACGCATTTTTGACAATATTGCAAAAGCAAATCAAAGTTGTTTTGTTTTTCTGCTTCGGCAAATTCACATTTCGTTCGAATTTTGAAAAAAAAATTAAAGACAAATTGTTGCACCGACTGCTAGTTGTAATTTAACTTGTTTTAGATTAATGAAATATTGTAAACAAATAAATAGCGATTGAGTGTTAAAGAAATTAATTGAAGAGTTGTTGAACTGTTACCCAAGAATCTTCATGCTTGATTTGAATTTAGTTGCTATGAGATTTAGAAATATTCAAACGACTTTCATTTGAATTTTTTCTGCGAAAGATATGCTTTGTTTTACTACCAAACACAAACTTGGTCTCAGACGTTTCCAGCCTCATAGCAGTACATCAATACGAGACAAAATCTAGGGTAACAGTTCACAACGAAACTAAATTTAACCTAACAGTTCAACTTTTGGCAGATTAAAAATAGGCCTATTTCTTAAATTAAGACTTTTAAATGGTAAAAACTAGCTACCCTCGATTTTGTCTCAAAAATGGCTGCTAACGAATTTTAAGTATTGCTTTTTAAACATAAGTTATTAAGTTAATGGTTCACACAGCAGATCAGAAATTAATGTTTATGTTAGTCAAACACTTCAAAATTATCTGGATAAAAATTAGCTGGAGTGCTTTCACGTTTTTTTTTTTGCTTGGGTGTCAGAGAAAAAGAGTATTACAGAGATTTCTTTTTTGATGTCAATTGTTTTGATTGAAGTTATTTCATTTACAACGGAGAAAGATAGGTGAACCTGGCAATGATTCGCGAAAAAATTATGTGTTTAACAATTTGTAAAATGCCAAGGAAGAATCACTTCCTACCTTCTCGATGGTGCGAATCTGGTAGGTTGCCCAGGTGTCAACTAGCCCATTTAAAAATGATATTCAGTTACAGAAAATTTACTTGTAATGTGCTCTGATTTCAAAACATTTACTTTCTTCAAGTGTTGACAATTGTACCGTGACGTGAGAATAATACATTCCTATCATTCCACGAACCTGATCTCAGGCCATCCAGGTAAACTAAGTATTACTCCCTGGGCCATCCTATCATACCACAACAGAACAGTTAGACCACCATTTTTTAAAACGAATTGATCCCTTAAATCAGACGCACGCAGGAGAATTGCCAGCTAAATTGCTTTGATCGCTGAACGAAGTATATCGTAGATTCAAGGATCATTTAATTTGCTATAACATTGCAGATCTGAATTTCCATACGAGAGTAAATCACACAATGCTTTTTAATCCATTCCTACCTGACTAAATAGATCTCCACCCGTCAAGACAAAGTGAGTGCAATGCTGGAGAAAATTCTCTAGAAATGCATAAGATAATAAAAGTTAGTGCGTTGTGAAATGTTTGAAGTACAATGCTTTGTAACCCTGTGTGACTCGTCCGTTGGGTACGCAAGACATTTTGAACATTCTCCGAAGGTGCATGAAAAACATCGCAGCGAAGGTGCAACTGTTTCATAAGATAAGTTTGTCAGAAAGGACACAGCAAAGAGCACGTTGTACGAACAACATTGATCGTGTTTTAAAACCCATACACCAACTGATGTCCCCAAATCCTGTTCTGAAAAATAAGCCTTGCAAAAAAATTATGCTTAAATGGCGGGAAAAACAATTAACTGTCCGTGTGCAAATCAGAGCAAACTGAAATCAAGCAAAACATGCGCTTATTCGAACAAATCCTCAATCATGTCAACAAAACCACAGAATTGAAAGGAAACCCAATGTCCGGGCTTGAAAAATGATTAGTTCTATCCGCTCAAGTATGCACATAACATTTAAGGTCAAGTGAGCCTGGTTTTATTTTGTAAAGTTCTTTTCCCGCAATTTTTCAAGATGGAATTGTTTTTAATAACTTTAAAATTAAATAGGAATAACATGTAGTCCAATAACTGAACTGACGAAATATGATAAAAACCAAAAATCGACCAAAAATGTTAAAGGTACAGTAAGCTTTAACATTATTGGTGTTTATAATGGATGTATTTTTTATTTCTGATCATTGCTTTTTAATTATTGAAACTACTAATTTGCTTGCATTTGTTAGCGAATCTAAGCACCAGAACAAGTTAAATCTTGGATGCTAAAAACTCAAACTGATTTTCTCTAACTTGATCGAGGATTTGATACTAATTTTATTTGTTAAGAAACTTTGAGAAAATTATTTGATAGGAAATGCACAGTGATCCAGAATGCCAAAATTGAAAAAAGTCAAAATATGGCGAAAAGTGAAATTGTGGGAAACCATGATTTTTATCAGTTTCCCAATAGAGTATGCATTGGGTATTTGAGCAAAAATATCTGAGTACAATCAGAGTTCTATGTCCAGAAAAATCCACTTTCAAAGTTACACGAAATCAAAACTTCCAGCTACAACTACGTCACAGCCCCTCACGGGGTGTTAATAATAATAATAATAACATATAATAATAATAAATATAAACAAACTATAAGCTATAAGTATGAATATTTACGAATTATCAATGCAGTGAAATTATGAAATTAAAATTATCAGAAAAGCAAATCAATAAACTATCAAATAAAGCATGTAAAATAGAAATAACAAATAGAATAAAATCTCAAATTGAAAGCGATATGATGAGTAATAGTGGGGCAAAACTTAGATTCATTAAAAATGGTCCATTTGGTATAAAAGAATATATAAAACATATTCATGGGCCAGAACTATTGAAACTAAAACTAAACACGGTGGAATTAAAAGCAAACTACAAAAGAAAGTATGAGAATGCTCTGTGCAGAAGGTGTGGAGTACATGATGAATACATGGAACATATATTGAAATGCCCTAGATTCTCAGAAAACATGCCAGAAACGAATAATCTGATGAAAAGCAACCCCAAAGAACTAAAATTGTGATGAAAAGCAACCCCAACAAATTACGAAAAATTGTCGAATCATTCATATTATGATAAATCTAACCAGTATTACTCACCCAATGCATTTCAGGTAGAGTAACTGCTCCGAAATGGAGACTTGGTATATTATTATTATTATCATTATTATTATTAGTGAGAGGATTATTAGGCATCCATCTAAGCTTACTGACGACTCTTTATGTATTTCAAGTACCTGATATAAAACATTGCTGTTTAAAGTCATTTTGCACCTTCCTATGTAATTATCACAGAAATAGGATCTTGCTATTATCATTGTAGCATCATGTGGTTTAAATATTATTGTGATGTGCTTTCTTTCAGACTGAATATCAGATATTTTAAACTATTTGATGCTAGATTTAATAGCAAGATCATATTTTTAATCGTTAGTAGCAAGATCACATTTCTGTCACACTGTATTCGAACAAATTATTTAAGGTCATACCGAACAAAAGCCGTTTGATGATAAATGTTGAGTTAAGGGACGTTGCCTGTATTAGGAAAATGGAATATCCCTCCCAATTCCCTCCTTTTATCGCCTACTCTTCTATTTTTCAGCTAACGATTGGTCGCATAATTGTAATTTGCAATAATGTAATAATTATCTAGGAATAATTTTGTATTTTAAATTTCCCCCCTGCTATCTAAATTGTGATTGGTCGCATAATTGTAATTTAAAATAATGTAATAATCATCTAGGAATAATTTTGTATTTTAAATTTCCCCCCTGCTATCTAAATTGTGTTATTGAATACATATAAATTGAATTGAAAGTGCAAAATGATGAATTTTTCTAAATGACGAGAAGTCCCTGTACGATCCTGCACGATCCACTTGGCACAATCTTTACTGAGAAATGGTAGTTGATGTACATTGTGCTTTGGCAGGCTCACTTTGACTTATTTTTTTTCAGATTTTCAACTTTGAAATTGCGTATACAAATAGCTATAAACTTCGTCAAGCTTATCAAAAAGAGAAAATCTAAATCAAATACGAAATTCTTCAAAATTAAAAAATGTTTTTTGAAATTGGTCCACTCTAAACTTGTAGAGGTTGATTTCAGGTAATTTTGAAAGTGGATTTTTCTGGACGAAGGAGTCTGGCTGAGCTCAGATTTGTTTTGTTTGAATACTCAATGTTTAATGTATTGCGAAAATTGTATAAAAGTCAGGATTTCTTACATTTTCATTTTTGTGACATTTTGCCTCTTTCCAGTTGCTGGACCACAGTGAAATGAGTTACAATTATATGTTTCATGTTTCATATGAAATGCAATAAAGAATCTTTAAGCAAACTTACAGAATTTGAAACATATTGACTGATACAGTACACAGGGGAATTTTTATGAAAAAAGATTAATGTTTCGCACACATCATCTTATGTTTTTTTAGTATTTTTATCACTGTTCTTATCAGCAATATCATTATTGATATATATATATATGGCGAACAATATCATTCAACTTACAACCCATCAAGCAAAAGGTGCAAACTTTGCCTCAAAGAAAGGTTTTTCATTATCTGCCGCCCCGACACAAGAACACTGAACAAAAGGAACGAACTTATATCTTCTTGACGGCATAGGAACAAAGCCTTATTGTGCAATACATGACTTAACACTTAATTTAACACTTTATTTTTATAAATATCTTTGTAAGAGGAATTTTGTTCATTAACATCAACATCTCCTGAAGAGTGAGTCAATCACGAAACAGACTTGTAGAGATGAATATGGTTGTTTGATTTTTCTTATTCTGTGTATAAATATATATATATATATAAAATCAGTATATTGATTTGTCCGTGATAAAGTGCTCAATACATATAAGTAGAGCGTAGTTACATAGAATAAGAAAAATCAAACAACTATATTCATCTCTACAAGCCTGTTTCGTGATAGACTCACTCTTCAGGAGAATAACATCAACATCTATATATATATATATATGACTCATACATTGCATTTGGCTACCTGAACCATGAAATAAAAGTCTTCACATTTTTCAACGCTTTTCAACTGAGTTTGAGCCACGAACAACCACAAAGTCTATCTTTTTCAGTTTGTGTTTTGATGTGGTTGACTGTCTTGAATTGTGTGAATTCTGTTCTTTCAGGTCGCAACATAATCCTCTTGTTTCACAAAGATTTACTGTGCTGTTTAACTTGCCCAAGCCTCAGTTTTATCAACTCACAGTAGAAGCTTTCGCTGTCGTTTGAGTTATTTAGCTTCTGCGAGTTGACAAAACTAAGACTTGGGGCAAGTTAACTGTGCTGTCTGGAAACATGCGCTATCCATAACAGCAGCTAAAACCTAAAACGTAATTTATAAAATGAAAATTTTCAAAATAACCGAAGCCCGAATCAAACGAAACACAAACAGAAAAATCAAAACTTGGTGGTCGTTCGTGGTGCAAAACTTTGTGATCATTAGAGATAATTTTATTGGCAATTAGCTAACGAAAAGTATTGTTTAGTTTTGTTGTCAACATTCTTTGGTGGAATGTTTCAGATTTTTTAAATTAACAAAGTTCGATTGACGATTGACTCTGATTTATAGGGAAATTTTTACTTGAATTAGCTCGCTGCGTAGGAGGGGTGAATTTCCTCTTTCAAATCATCATGCCTAATATCGCAAATTCTTTCAAACCGAACATAAGATGGCTTCCAAGGGCGGGAGGCGAGCACGTCGGAGACAATCCATGAAGCTTTTTTCTTGCATTGCACCTTGGCGTAGAAGAAAGAAGGAATGGAAGGTAATTTTAACAATGAATATTACTTGAAGCGCATTAGGACCTGAAATTCAAAAGCAACCACACCAAGTCACATACTGGCTCGCTAGAGGCATGTGATGCGGTGGTTCTTGTAAGGCTAGCTAGGCCCGCTGACTGGCAGATCATAAAATATCTTGCAAATGTGTTGTGCTGTGTTGATCAAAGAAAATATCTCGTGAAGTTAATCTGAAATTATTTGAATCCCACCTGGGATATTGATCAGGATGATTAGATATGTTTCTTATCTTCACATTTGACATGTTTTGGGCTGACTGCTCTTTGTGTTTTTGATTTTATTCAACAACATGTCATGTCAGAAATGTAACCATACCAAGTTCAAGGATATGTTTGCGGCTGTTTATTTTCAACATTTTTGACAGTGTGTTAGTTTCTTGAAATTTAAATGTTGTCAATTACGTTCGCCAATACGCACGCTGTTTCGGTCTTTTGGTGAAATGACCAAAAATACGACAAAAATGTCATTTTACTTTCGTCATGAGGATTTTGTGTTTTAACATTTTTGCAATTTCCGTGGAAAGACCGACGCCTCCGGGCGGAGGTTGCAGATTGTGTATATATTGTAGATCGGTTTAAAAGAATTTTATAGACTGAATTGTTTTGAGGCTACAAATGAATGAAGCAAGTTACTTGTTTCTTGAAAAGAGGTTTCCTGCTTTGATATTGAATGTTGGAAATGGAAATTTAATGGATTGTTTTTGCAAGCAAATTATTAATTTTTGTAGCAAATAAATGTCAAAGGGGACTATAAATAATACCCCCAGTATTAAAACTGTTGAAAAATTTTGGGGAGTTGTATTACATATAAATACATTGGTATGGAATGAAATACATAAAATTTGTTAGTATAAACAAGAACCAAGTATTTAAACATGAGCCAAAACTAGAAAACCTAAGAATCTTGCCATAGAGTGTTGCAACAAAAATGTGGTTTCAATTTTTTGCAAGTTGTTAAAATAATTTAGGACCCAATTGTGTGTGAAAATGGAAAACAGTATGTACATCAAATTTTACAAAACATGGCTGATGAAGAATCTAATGCTACACTATTTAGCAATAAAGTAAGGCATTTGCCTTTCTAACCTGTTGCAAGAGTGTTTCCATAAAATTCTAACTTTTGCAGAGTGCTGCAAGGAATTAGGAAAGCAACTTCTCTGTGGCCATACAGAAGCCAGGCTTACCACACTTTACGGATTGAGATGGGAAAGCATAACTGTTCAAATCTAGAGGAGCGAATATGCCAAATGTGCTGCTCAAAACTTATTGAGAATGAAGTACATTTAGACAATCATAATTAAAGCTAATGTAGAACCTCCCTCTAACCCCCAGTTACCAAATAATAATAATAACAAGCATGATTTTCATATGAACATAAATTTTGTTGTTGTTAGAAAACGTCTTTTTGGAGTTTGACTTTCAGGGTTTTTATAAACAGAATATTCATTGGCTTGTTTTTGTAAATAAGCAGATTATTACCAGACCAGGCAAACAATTGTCTTATTCCTAGAAAGGCTCCATGAAGGCTATTGTGACATTGATATACCCATCTAGTTCAGTTTTATTTGAGAGTGAAAATATGCATATGTACATCTATTTTGGTCTGTTTGTGTGATCAAAGCACATCCTCTGTGTTTCCGGAGACATGTCTTATCCCTGCAAGTAATGCAAAGCTTAGTGCACTCTTTTCATTGTTTCAGGTTGGGTTTGTTTTAACTGCAGTTGTATCTGATTAGTATCTGGAGAAATTTTGTATTGTAGAAAATGCATTGTATGCTGCCATTTTTATGTCTTAAAATCTTTCAAAATCTTTCTAGAAACTATGACATTTAAATGTTATAAATGTCAAGATATTTTTCGGATTATTTTTTAAAATAACTTCAATTAGGGCATGTTTACACAAGGCTTGTTTATGCAAGGCTTGTTTATGCAAGGCTTGTTTACGCAAGGCTCACTTAAATGCCAAGTATTTTTTCTCAGATATCCTCTTATTGAGCCAGCCTAGTTTGCTGTGTTTGTCCACTTATCAACAGGCTTTTAGAGGGATCATTCGTTTTATTCCAGGCACTACATAGTATTACTTTATATATTCAAAGTTTAATTATTTTATTGAAGGATGAATTGTCTGATGAGCCTTTGCCACCACCACCAGAAGATTTAAAACCTCCTGAAGAACCAACAAGCTCAAATGAAATTCATATTGAAACAACAACAGAGGTCACAAAGGTAACACTAAACACTATTTGAGAATGTCTTCTCATTTAAGAATGATGCTGTGGGGTTTTTTTAAGTAAACAGTTTGACATTAGTTTTTCAACATAAATCTTGGAAGTTTAATTTTTTCAGGGTTAAAAAAATATATTGCAGTTGGACCCCAATATTTTTGAACTTGCAAGGGACTGAAAATAGCTCAAGAAATCACGAGCTGCAAAAATGAGACTTGAAAAACCAGGGTCCATACTTTTATTTAAAAATGATATAGATTTAGCTTATATACTCTTCTTCGACAGACTGAAGAGACAATAGAGGAAGAGGAAATAAGACTCAGAAGGGTATGTACCATATTGTTTTTGGAAAGGCAGTTTTTTGAAAATAATGATAAAGTCTCAATACATGTAAAATTCAAGAAATTTTGTTAGATATTGTTATTGATTGTTGGGACTGTGTTTTAAAATTATGATAAAGTATTTAGCTAAATATAAAGATTCAGTTTTTCTTAGTAAATCTTTGTTCCATTTAAGATTACCTTACATTAGTCCAACATCTAAATATATATATATGTACCTCAGGGCTTTTTCAAGCATTAATGTACCGGATCAGAAAACAAGTTAGTCACAGCATTTGAGTGTTGCTTTAAAAGCATCCTTGCATCTACACATACTGCATTATCACCAAAGCTTGTTCCAATCAATTGCAGTCTTTATGAAGAATGAGTTTCCATATTGGTCAGTTTGACCATTGTCTACTGGAAAACATTTACTGTTGTTTGTAATTGATTGAACATCTTACTAGTTTTTCCTTACATTTATTTATCATTTAATGAATTAATTGTAAATTGATCAAAATTAAACTGATGATTACTCCAGAACCCAAGACCATGAAATATTTTGAACCATGTTTTTGTATATTTGTAGGGTGGAGCTGGTTTGGGCTTTAGCATAGCTGGTGGAACTGACAATCCCCACATCGATGATGATCCAGGAATATATATTACAAAAATTATTCCAGGGGGTGCTGCACATCAAGACGGCAGATTAAAGTATGTGTTTTATATTGCTGTAGATTATTTTTAGATTTCTGTATTTAGATAATAAATTGACCTCAAAGCCAAAAACACAATTTTGAAGACACTCTTTGTGATATATGAGAGAAAAATAAACATTTTCAATAGTAATGACAGTGCACAATGGGTCTCCCAAGATACAGGGGTAAATATTCTTCACAATAATTCATTATTGTTCCCCAGCAAGGAGCCAGGTTTCATTTTTCTTCCCTGTTTGACCTAACACTTTCCAATGAGAATTTACAAGAAATTTAATTTTTTCCTCATTGGAATATTGCAGTGCTGTAAAGATCCTCTGGCAGGGTCCAGTTGGCAATTTTTAAAGAGCCTTTCAATGAAAGATACTTGATTGATTCTGAGCAGTCACAGATTCTGAGCACCTGGGCACTTGCCTGGAGCCTTAGCTCAGTAAATTAAGTGCCTTAACTAACAAACAAATAATAAATTTATGAAGTTATTTTGTTGAATTCTATTCTTAGAAGATCAGTCAAGTTGCTGAATTTATTGCTCTCCTGTATTCTTTGCATGGAGATGCTTGGTACAGGATACTGGATATACAATACTTTAAATGGTTCCTTTTTTATTTTGGCAAGATTGGGAGTTACAAAAATGTTGCATGAGATATGCTAGGAAAAGGCATGGGATAGAGAAATGAGGGTACCTTATTATGCACCCTTATTAATAAATAACATCATTTTTGGTTTATTTTACAGGATTGGTGATTGCATTTTACAAGTGAACGATGTACCAACAGTTGGTGTTGATCATTCGGTTGCTGTGGAGGCTTTAAAGTCAGCTGATGATGAAGTTTTTTTGGTAATTTGTTTTTTGTCAGTTTTGTTTGGAAATAGCTTTTTCGCGAGAACAATAAGGGATTACTAAAGTTAGATTTTTTAAACATTTTAAAGTGCTACTGACATGAAAATTTTTATTTTTTAAATCTATCAATTTGTATATGAGAAAAACGAATCTGAAAATGAAAATTTGATATGAAAGATATATTTTCAAAGTAAGGCACTTCGACCAAAAAAGTGTCACAAAATAAAACGCGGTCGAGAGCCTCGCTTTGATTAAAAATGCAGCTTGTGATGTAATAAGCAAGGCACTTCGTTTTGGAAGAACAGAGATTTGTATGGGCAAAGTTGGTTTGCGAAGAGTAAAAGTTAAAAAAAAAACAT
>JAYJMH010036155.1:0-16011 GCA_036873815.1 Phacellophora camtschatica
GTGACGGTTTTTAGCAGCCCTGCTCGTTGGCCGCAGCTTTGCGCAAAAGCTGCAGCGTTTCCTATGTTTTGGCTGATTCATAATGGCGGCGCTTCAGCCAATCAAAAGATTTTTCGGCTGTGCTCTAACCACCCCATTTTAAAGAACAAATACTAATTCAACAAGAACCAATTTCCCAAATATTTAAATCATTAGTCTTTTCACAATGAAGGCACTCCAAGTTAAAGCATAAATACACTTAAAAAGATAATGAAATTTAATCAACGATTCCGTATTTAATATAACACTCCCTATAATATTACCCCCACCGAGTGACCAGAAAAAAGTTCCTACGTTTGAAAAATCATCAAAATTGGAGTGTGTTACCAATTAAGTTCATTTCTACGTTGCCATGTACTGGGCAATTTTTAAATCAGAAATTCAATCAGCAGAAAAATGTTTTTTTTAATTGACAACAAAGTCAAATTTTGAATGTTTTTCAAACGGCAGAACTTTTTTTGTGTTACCCGATATATCTGTACTGTTTTGAGGCAAACGTTCCTTAGTCATCAGAACTCCTGAAGTAAAAACTTTTGCAAGCTAATTAACATATCAGTTTCAATAATAGATGTAGAATAGACAAAAATATGTTTTTGGACGAAACCTTGCATGCACAGTCCAAAAATTTACTCAAAAATGAAATATCGGAACATTTTAAAAATTACATGATGGCAGACTTTTTTAACAAAGGTGGATTTGCAAAAGAGATAAATTTGAACGCAATTTTATATGCATTCGTGCTAGACATTTTTATGTAAGCTTTTTGTAAGTACAAGTGGGTTTGCTTGTGCTGCCTTGTGTGAAATGAAAACTAAGATAAGATTTACTGGAAACGAATTCGGTCGAAATGAATTCATGATCATCACAGACTATGAAAAACACTACTGACCTGTTGACCGGGTCAACGAGGAAGGCGAAGAAGCGAGGAAGGTTAAAAATTGAACAAAATAAAAACAGGGGGAAGAAAAACGAGCAATATTGAATGTTCAAGTAATGAAAAGAGGGGAACAGCAGAGAGGGACCAAAGATAAGATAATAACGAAACTTTAACACTTTGGAATGAGAGAAGAGCATGGAAATAATGATATCGATCTGATCCTCATCATTCTCTTTCATTCATCGTTATTCCAAACAAAACATTCTTGTGAACACAACTACACTCACTGAGAATGATATTAATACCTTTGTTTTAAAAGATAGACAATATACCAGAAACCTTCAATCACTGCCTTAGATCCTTTTTTTATTTTAAAAATTGAAGAGAAATGAATGACAAATAAGTAAGCCCATCAGTTAATCCACGATGAGAATCATCAAAGTTTAGAGTCATTTTAAGCCAATCTGCAAGGGTGAACAGAAAACTTTCAGGGGGTGTACTCCCGAACACCGCCCTTAAAAATCTCAGCTCACTTCCATTGTCTACCGGGGTTTGGCAAGGAAAATTCAACTACTGGTAATTAGTTTAGTCAAGAGGAATGTTGATCATTATCTTATTTTAATTCGAATAATATTTTAACTTCTAATTTACATAAAGAAACACCACCGTTTGGCTCAATGGCGGACTGGCCCACCGTCCTAAACTTGTTACACGAGTCCTTGTTTCCCTACGTTCTCTGATTTACCGACGTCACTCCGGTTAACAATAGTCTTATTGGCCGGAATGACGTCGGCAAGTCAGAGGACGCAGGGAAACAAGGAACTACTACCGGACCCCTCCAGATTTGGCAAAAGGGACCCCTATTCCTTTTTGACTGAAAAAGAGAAGCAGCCATTTTTACATATACGGCCTGTAAAAAATTCTGAGCCAGTCCGCCACTGATTTGGCTGATATTTGCTCGGCCGTTTTGAATGACGGAATAACAGCGGACTTTCGTTCTCATGTTGCGACAACCAGAATTTGTCTGATCAATGCAGAGAACACAAACTCCTGTGTTATCAACATTCTATACTTACAGAAACGGGGCTACATTTTATTAACAAATTGATATAGTATTAGTTTCTTTTTGCGCAGTTTTTTTTTTTAGTTTTTAGCATCGTTTAAGGGATATTTTGTGTACTGTTTATTTATATGCGTTAAGAGGCTTTAGTGGTTTGATTTTTACTTTGTTTATGGCTGAAGTTGGCACTGATGAAAATTATACCGGATGACCGAGTAAGCGATAAAGGAAATCATCATTGATGACGATTTTACCTTTGCTCAATGAAAACAATTTGTGAAATTAATCACATAATTTGCCCGATGATATAGTGTTTCAGATGAAGATCTTTAGATGAAGATTTTTATTGCAGACTTGTAAAACAAATGTTTTAAGATGTTTCAAACCCCACTTTAAATTTTAAAAATATTTCAGACCCCGTCCTGGCCATAGTTTATGCAGGATCAAACTAGTTTTGCAGGATCAAACTAGTGAACTTTGAATTCTGCCTGAGATTTTTTTTTGTTTTGCACCTGTCTTCTTTCGGCTGTGAAAGGAAAGCTGGAAAGGAATCTACATGTAAGAAACAATAGAAGAAAGGGACCATTGAGGTGACTCAAGGAGTAGAGCCTATATTCTAAATATTTTTGTGACCGTTTTTAGTATCAAAAATACTGTGTGGCCTACAATATTCATAAAATATAATGTTAACCAATACGAGCACAGCAAAATGTCTTAGCTATCGGCTATCAGCTTACCCATGGACAAATCATTTCTCGTGTCATTGACGTCGGGTTTGTTCTAGGCGCAAGGACTAAGAGTAGACTTAAAGCTTTTTCAGATTTCAAAGCAAAACAAGGGAAATTTTCATATATTCCTATCTAAATTTACAAGACAGGTTTGTTGATTTAACGATAATAACTCACAATAAGGATGACAGAAAAATGATGGGAACATTTATGGACTTCAACACGGAATTTCTAGTTTGATAGTAAAGACGCATTTACTCCCTCTTCTTCACTTTATACAACGACAGTGGATATGTGATGACGATGAGTACATAGTCGGCAAACTTATTTTTAAACTTATGGAGACACCGTATATGCGGCATGTAGTCTTTAGCTTTTGCTCTCACCTAGTTGTTTTTTCATGGCTTTTGCTATGGATTTATCGGTAATTTTGTTGCAAATTATTGTTGGCAGTTCTGCGAATCTTTACATTCTACTGGATGTACCAAGACCAGTTCGCCCTTTATTATTATCCAAATTATATTATTTTTAAATTTAGGATTTTATCATTTTTGAATACTAATTGACATTTTTAACCACGCGAAGAGACAATAAATGATAAATATTTATTTCTTTGTGACTTAATTCCATGTGCCGAGACCTGGTAGCCTTTAAAAACGCAAACTTTCGCGAAATTAAAACGCTGTTTACATCACTGAAAAGGGAAGTTTGAAGATCGGTTGAATTATTGATTTATAATTATTTTCTACGGTCGAACTTTATTTTGGTCTACCCGGTAGAATTAATGTCAGCCATTTCTAAATATACAGAGAAATGCTTAATTTAGTGATATAACTTAATTTTGGGGCATACTTAAACCTGTGTCTACGTTTTAATGCATGCAAATAATTTAATGTAGAATAAATTAATTATTTTGGTACTGTAGTAAAAACAATTCTTTTTATGAAAAAGTAAATTTCATGTTAAATTTTTATGGGCGTTTGAAAAAAATACTGTTTTTTTTAATTGTGGATTTCTTTAAATTTTTAGGCTCAGTTTGTATGGAGAAAATAGCACCGGCTAACCGAGACTATTTTATTTGCCGGCATCCTATACAAACTATTGTATTTAGTATTTTGTATTTATATGAGATTGAAAATAGCCTCGGCTAGGTGGGACTATTTCCAGCTGCCGATACTATTTTTTTTATATAAACGTAAGCTGAAAATATCTCATATAAACGTAAGCTGCGATGCGAGTATAGATTAGATCTCTTGTCGATTTAATTAACTTTTCTTATGATCTTT
This sequence comes from Phacellophora camtschatica, assembly GCA_036873815.1. Lineage (NCBI taxonomy): Eukaryota > Metazoa > Cnidaria > Scyphozoa > Semaeostomeae > Ulmaridae > Phacellophora > Phacellophora camtschatica. The sequence continues at coordinate 3,991 of JAYJMH010036155.1, forward strand.
CTCGTTTTACATTATTTTTTAGAGTTTTTCTTTTCAAAATTAACATTAAATTTTGTAAGGTAGAATTTAAAATTACTAGTGTTTCAGAATTTCCTTTGCACAATTTTAAGAAGAAGAGACAATTTTCAGAAGATACTGCACAATTTTAAGAAGAAGAAACAATTTTCAGAAGATACTGCCGGAAAAAAGAGCAAAAGTTTTTGAAAATGTTTTTTCATGTCATGGAAAAAATCGCGTCACTTTTTCAAAAATAAAATGTCAAATACGCGTTTTTTGTAAGGAACCTGGCCCAGGCCTTACTAGTCAAAGCTTCTTAATTTTGGACCACTTTATACCAAATTTTACCAGTAAAGCTTCTTATTTGTGTATAAAAAATATAGTTTTTTTTACTATAAACAATTTTTCTCAGCATAAGCATCAACGAAAACCGAATATATAGTATATATTTTAGTTATTTAAGCTTATGGTCAGACAACAGTGAGAAACAATGTACGTGGTTTAGTGTAGGCCTATAACTGTTTAGTCAATTGGAATGTGTTATAATTTGAAAAAATGATAATTTAAAAGTTTCTAAGCGACTTTCCATTTACTAGTAGAAGTTTCTTAAATTTTCGGGGTTTAAACCGGTCAGTTTCTTATAAAGCGGTTTCTTATTGAAAAAAAGCGTAGCATTACACTGAAATTGAAAGTGCATAACTTCCTCTTTCGATGTGTGATGTTTTTACGATGGGGGTTTTCGTATTTCGTATTCAAGAGGTATCACGGAAATGGACCATTTGAAATAAAGCATTAAATGGGATCTAAAGATGAAAATTTTGTTTCTTGAGAAATGTTTTCCATTTCAGAATTAAATCACAAATAAGCCTTATCAAAGAAACTCTTAAATTCTTTTGGCTTTTCTAAAGTTTCACTACTGAAAATTTTGCCACTGAAAATTTCACATTCCTCAACCTGTCGTTTTAAAATCTGATTTTCAATAATAAAACTTTTTGATGATATCTGTAAAATTTTTCCCAGAAAAAAGTGTAGATTTGCCACGAATTACATTTTTTGCATTAAATTCAATATCAAGATCCTATCAGCGAAAAGATATTGATTCTTATGGCATTGAATTTGGAACTATACGAAATAAAGAAATCGAGGGTGCTGAATCGATGGCAGAGAATATATCAATACTTTTAAATTCAGGGTAATTAAAAATATTTTTGTAAAATCGTTTTTTTTTTGTTTTATCAATTTTTTTGCAAAATCGTTTTCCAGTTTCCGTTATCTTTGTTCTTTCTAGTTAATTTAATTTCACAATGTTCTTTCGTTTGAATTTCTGGTAAAAATGCATAAACACGTTGGCTATATTTGCATCATTACGTTATTACGTTACGTTACGTCATTTTCGTTATTTTTGTCATCACGTTATTTCCCAGTTCCCGTTATAGCGGATTTCGACGATACCCGTCAGTGACTGAAGCAGTAGGTAAATAACCTTCAGATGTGGTTTATTAACTACCATGAATAGCATTGAGAATCGCGACAGCACGACATATATGAAAATAATGTTTCAGAAATCATTCAGAGCAAACTGAAAAGAAGAAGGAAGTGCAAGAAATCTAATTACGGAAAAAGTAGAAATAAAAAATCATATAAGAACTGGCCTTAATTTTTAAATATTTGTGTATCAATTGGTAGTTACTTATTATTTAACTTTAAAGACAAAATTTTAGAAGTATTTCTGGTTTAAACACTCTAGCACTTCGAAACTTCAAGTGACAAATAGCTAAATTTTGAATAAGACACTCTAAGAATATTTACACCATTGGATGAAACAGTTCTTGTAAAAGATGGACTACAAATATCATTTCAAAGTGATTCTCGTTGGAAATGCTGGAGTGGGAAAGACGGCCATGGTGAGAAGATTTACAAAAGGCTTTTTTCCTTTTCAAGAAGCACCTACAATAGGAGTGGACTTGAACGTCAAGACAGTAACTGTTGACGGAGAAATAGTAAAAGTAAGTCTGAATATTTGTTACGATTCATGCTTATATTATATAAAACTTTAATCAGAACGAAAAATGGTCTTCATGTTTTGAAAGTTTTTAAATTTACAAAAATGTATTATGCTTTATCCCTTGTATTAGACAGTTCCCCTCCCCCCACTTTCTATTAAGCGGCAGATTTACTTGTCGCTGTTTATTTGGCGTAATCGAAGTATAGTAACCGTTCCACAGAATTGCAATTTATTTTGTTGCACAATTTTTAATTCATCATAGGACAAAATGGTCATCATTGCACCTTCATAGATTACTGCTTGCTTTGTGATAATTTCTATTGGTTGAAATTTTAAAGAACCAAATAATCGAAATTGCTATAATTTTTTAGCTTTGCCTGAAAAAAGTTTAATTAGAATGTTCTTCAGACTGACACTATATGCTACATCTGTACTCTCCTCCGCAATTTTTCTTTCCTGGTCCGTGGTCTTACCCTGTGATCTCCTTGCGAAGGAGAGTACAACACGTGCACAATGTTTACTTGTGACCTTTGGAACCACGTGTACGTCTCTAATTAAAATCTTACCAATCATTTGTTTATTGAACAACAACACATGAGCCAAAGTAGTTTTCACTCCGCGAATTATGGAAGTGGCGGAGCAAACGACGTCACGTTTGCGAATGTAATAAGCCCGTCCCATGACTACACACGGAAGAATGAATCATTTATGCATGCATATATTATCTTGCGGGTTCAAATTTACTAGCTATTAACCCGAAGGTTGTATTGCTTGTTTTGGTAACCCGCTATGCTTATGCATAATGTATGCGATTTAGCTGCGAGGGTATTTTGCTGATCAATTCATTCTGTGAATCAACAACCCAATTTTGTTTTAAAGAGATTCACACCATTAAACTTCAATGTGTCATCAATATAGTACTATTATGTTGAGTAATATGCTACCAAAAAATTTTAGAAAAGTTTTCTTAATCTTTTTTATGTCATCATTTCATTTCTGGCTGTAACTAGAACTAGAAGGAGAAGTTTAGAATCATTTTGAAGGATTGGGAAAATACGTTTTGACTCTAGCAAAAGTTGTTGCTGTTTTCGTGGATGATGGTTGCAATTTTCATTCAATTAGATTCGTCTCAGGGAACCAACAAGTCACGTCTGTACGCAGGCTACGATAACATGATGCGTCAAAGAACAAAAATAGTTTTTCTATTGACTTAAATTTGTTTTGAAGGGCTAAATAAAATAATTTAAGGAACTAGCCTTGAATACAAGAGTCTAAACAGAGTATCTATCTCAATGAAAGAAAAAAGACACTCTCGTCTTTATCTCTCCAACTCTCTTTCTATCCTCCCTCGAAAATATTTCGTCCAATTAACAGGTGGGTGAAAAGAAAAAGAAAATGACACAATATCGCACAAGAGAAGGGAGAAATTTTTCAATTTTGCAAGGGAGAGGGAGAAGAGAGAAAAAAATGTCGGGGAAAGGAGAAACTTTAAATGATCATGATTGAAAGTATGCTTTCAGAAAAAACCAGCAAAATAACGTAGCATTTTCAGATAAAATGTCTCGAAACAAGGAGAAAATAAATCTGGAGGGCAAGGGAGAAAAATTTGAAAGGAGAAGGAAGATTTGAACCGATATGCAAATTGTAAACAACCTTACCAACGCACTGTCCATATACTGATAGTACACAATAATTTAAATGAACGCTGCACAAACAGCGCTATTCTTGAAGAAACCAGTTGTTTGAAACTGAAAGCGTTTGATGAAGTTCGCAATGCAAAAGTATGATGACGTGCGACCCACACGGGCGTTTCCATATCCCTATGCAATGAATTCAAGGAACTTCCAGCCCCCTTCAATAACATTGACCACAAATGAACATATAATTGCAGTTCATTCACATTTTTAATGAGAATCCTAAATGACTGTTGCATATTAAAAAAAGATTTTCAATGAACGCGGCCACTCGCAGCTTCTAACTTTCATCCTGGTGGCTGCATTTGATGTCAGGTTAAGGTTATTTGATCATCGTGAGAACTTTCGCATGTTTGATTACGCAAGAAATGGAGTACATTCAGAGCAATTCAATACTTGAAGCTAAAAGACGTGTACTATCAAATCAAGCTAGTCGCTAATATGGTGGCTTGTTTATTGTCAAACCATTAATTAAATGCAGATTCAAAGCGTTCGTATTAAAATGTGTTGTCGTATATTCTAGCAAAATGGGCAATGTTGATGTAGCTATCAATGTCTATACCAGATTTAGCTGTTATGAATTCATTATAAACCTTATTACAAATATGATGAAAAACACGTCAAATTTGTATCTCTTCATCGTTTTATTTAACATAAAAAATATGTGAACAAAGAACAACAATTAATTTTGCCCGCAAAATATTGAAATTGCACGTGGACCTTGGTTCCTTGGCTCAATGGAATTTACATGTGTGGTATTCGGTGTGAAGACAACGCCTGTTAAACTGAACCGTGCACCATACACTCTAGGGAAATAGGCTTCTTTTCGTTTTTAAAACCAAAATGTTGGCAATAAAAATATTTTCTTTTCTTGTTTTTAATATGTTGTTATAACCCACATGTGGATTCCTCTTTTTAATATGTGGATTCCTCTTTTTAATTCCAGTTCAAAATTTGGGACAGTGCAGGACAGGAACGATTCAAGAGTCTTACATCAAGTTATTACAGAAACTCTGATGCTGCAATATTGGTTTACGGTATAAACGACGAAGAGTCTCTTGACAGCTTATATCGATGGACAAAGGAGCTCGATAAATGTCGAAAAGATGACCTGGTCAAAATAATCGTCGGAAATAAATCAGATCTTCAGGAAGAAAGGCTGGTATCAGAACAAAGTGCTATTGAGTTTGCATTGGGAGAGGACGCCGCGGCGGTGCTTGAGTGCTCCGCAAAAGAGAATGACAATATTGAACAGCTATTCGAAGCACTTGCTCGCAGATTGATAACTATGAGCTCTGGACAGTTTGACAGTAATTGCAATTTAAGAATGCCAAAAGACACCATTACGAATTACAAAAGTTCTGATCCGTGCATGGAAACACTGATCAAAAGTTGTAACCAAAGTTCAAACGAAGGGCAAGTCTCAAAACCAAAGCTGTTTAAATTACCGGATTTTTCGACAGGATGCTTTCGGAAATTTTGTGGACTTTGCTGATGGCATAAAAGTCCAATTATTTATTGTAATATTTAGTTTGACATTTTCATTTGCGTAAATTTTGTATCTGCCGAGAGTTTTGTACATTGTATATTAATAGTAAATTTTTAGCCTTTTTAAATTTCATTTTTCATTTAAAACTCTAGATAATGCCCTTACAGCCATGCTCCTTCTCGCGCTACAGGTTGTTCCTTCATTCTAACCACTGTCCATTTACGTTTCCTTAATAACTGTATCCCCTTAAAAATAGTTCTTGCACATGAAAGTAGTTTTGGCGAGCATGAAATTTTATTTTGAAAATTCGTTTCAATTGTTGAAGGATTCTGTGAAGGGAGGACCGGTCCTCTAAACAAATGAACACACATATATGCACATCCTACTAAATATTAGACACTGAGGAGGAGTGTGCCCAAGAAGCAATACATGTTCAAGCTGTTTAACAAGATATGGCACACACCTCTTTTCAAAAAAGAAACGCACCTCTTTTCAAAAAAACATTTTCCTTCTCGTGTTCTTCTTATGCTTCATGGTCAGAATATTGATGAATATTTATGTCAGCAAAATTTCTGACCACGAAAAGCACTGACAAAATGCAATATGGTTCGAAGGTGGGTACTCTGGGTACTAGACTTGTCGGTAAACTTTACTTTACTAAACTTTACTGAAAAGTCTGGTATCCAGGGTAGAAGGTGGACGAACACGAAGACCTCAGAAAATTCAAACAATGAAGGCTTTTTGAATGTTTTTGGAAATTATTAGCGTTTCTTTTTTTATGCAAGAACGGTAAAACAACGCACAATAAAACCTCTATTAACGGACACCTCTCAACAACGGACACCTTGATGTTGTACCGAATTTCCGTTATACGGTCAAGTCCCTGTTAACCAAACCTGCATTCAATGGACACCTCCCAACAACGGACATAAACTTTCTTCTGTTTGGAGGTATAACGTTTTCCAAAATTCATTGTTTTGGCTTCACACAGTCCATATTATTTCGATCGTGATGTTACAGTAAAGTCTCACCTTTAGGAAACTCGTTTATTGACCTCAGGCTATTGTTCTCTCTTATTTAACGTGTTGTTGTTGTTTTCTCACTTTTCTGGTCTGAATTCAAAGTCTGAGTTTTTTACAAAGTAGCTTCTTTAACCCTTTTACCCCCAGGAAGAGGCCATATGGCCCATTGACAACAAAGTCAAGTAAAGTTTTTTAGGAGGTAAATGCAGGCAGAACGTTATATTATTTTAAGATATCTCAACTCAAGTTTGTCTTATAATTAAGTTGGTTTTCATGTGCTACACCCTGCAAAATAAAACTTACATAGGATTTGCCTGTTTAGCGGAAATAAATCCGGGCGTGAACAGGTTAACGCGGTACCTTACTGTAGTGGAGTTTGGATAACGTAAAATTGTTGATACCGTCTTATTTTGTTAGTACAATATTTTGGATAGGTAGTTGTTGATAATTTTTAGAAAATTAATGTTTCCCTGCTATGATACAAAAATGAATATAAATAGAATTGCATAACTTGTTAGCTTTATTTCCCTTGTACGTTCAGGCTTTAATTGCAAGAAAATTATGAAATTTATGATAATTTATGAAATTTATGATAACGTGAGGTTGTAGCTAACTGACTGCAATTTTCCCATAGGTAAATGGAACCAAAGTGGCAATTACGGTGTGTTTTTACATGTAAACTTAACGTGAAGTCAAAAACTAAAAATAGGAGTTAAACTCCAACACCAACTAAACTGTGACCTTTACAAACCATAATTTGATAATTGATATTTTTCATTGCATTGATCTTGCCAAATACTCATGATCTAGTATTTCTTCAAAACGAAAGGAAATCAAAGGATGATGTATTCAAAAACAGCAAAATAAATCATTCTAAATTACATTCAGAACATTCTGATGTGCATGTAACAAAACGATAAACCATCAAGGTTAACATGGTTAATCAACTCTTCATTTTGGCTACAATTTAAATTTCACATAAATCCATTATTACAAGTATACAGTGATTAAATCCTTGTAAAAATTAAAATTTTAACCGAAATTTAGGTCGGTTTCTAATTGCATTGAGTAAAAGAGACTTCAACTCAATGGGTTCTAAAAACGATTAATTTTATTCGTACAACCGGCTCTTTATTACTGTGTTCTTTTCTGACGAAACAGTTGCGCTTTCGCTGTGACACGAGACTGCTCCATAGGCGCATAAAAAGCATCGCAGCGAAGGCACAACTGTTGCATCAGAAAAGAACACATCAAAGAGCACGTTGTACCATCTCGTTGCGTTGTATGAATTACATTAATCGTGTTTTAAAGCCCATAGTATGACACCTTTGTTGGCAAAATCAATTGAAAAATCGTTGAGTTATGCCCAATTATAGCCAAAACTGAGGTTTCTTAAAATTGAGCAAGGGCGCCTACTTTGTATGAATTGGTTTTGTTCCCAGTGCTGTTTCGTGACCTAGTACACGGAGCACTTGCTGTCTTCTTAATTCGTATGAAATACAACGGTGATTTCAAATTCTAACGTACACCAGTTTGACCAATCAAAATCGCGCAATCTGGTTATCATATTTCCAACTAACACCTAAATTTGAAACCAGAAAATGATGTAATTCGGATTGGGGTTCGATAGCAAGTTATCCGTGTACTATGTCCCTAAACAGCACTGGGAATAAAACAAATCCATGCAAGGTAGGCGCCTTTGACACGAGAGTAGTAAGTACAGAGTACTTCTGAAAATTGGTTGTTTGTGGCCAAGGTGCCTAGCAACAAATTACAAAAAAAGTTATCTCTACTTGGTATTGGAGAAAATCTTCAAAGTAGTTACATGTATGTTGAATATTTTCATTTTGTTGAGACAATCTACTTTCCTTTGCGATGGTTGATTCAAAAATTGAAATGTCTACGTCAAACGAATCAATTCAACGAGACATTCATCTGATCTGTGATGGTCACATGATTTTATCTCTAATGGTCACATGATTTCGACCTTTATGGTCGTTAACTGCGGCTTTGCAGAAGCACATTCCTTTCATTTGGCGAAACTCCACGATTATTGAGTCGATTTCACTGAGCAAGGTATCAAAATTTAAGTTGAAGCCTCTTCTGTCTACGAGGAGCACAATATCAGTTATTAAGCTCCTCCCCAGCAGATTTACAATGACTACGCTCAAAACCACTATGCACGAAACTACAAAAGTGATTTCAAATTAAAATCATAATAAGAATGATACAATTATTTAATTGATTGTACAGTCTACTCATATGCGTTTTAGCTCGGAAAAGAGCATCTGTAAAAGCCAACTTCGTGAATACAAAAAAACATTAATTTCCAATGATCGTGACGGTAAAAAATCTAACAACAAATATCTCTATGAGTGGACTGAGACAACAAATTTATAACGCAACTAAAATACAATGAGTCTTCAAGCAAAAATTTAAAATGTCAGCCTACAGCATACAGCAAGAAATTCACCTTCGTACTGGGGAATTCGGCGACTAAATCAAGACAAATTTACGGTGATAATGCTATTCTGACAATATTAATTTCAAAAGATGAAAAGCGTATGAAATGTACGTTCATAGTTCTTGTTGTCCAAACAACCAAAGGAATCCATTTTTTCTAGCTAAAGCTGCCATTATGGAAATTTATCAATTTTTTGCAGTTTTCTAAATAACGTTTTCTTGCATTGTTTCTAAATATTTTTCTTCATTCAAAGTCAGAATCATGAAGGAATAGCACATGTATGGTTATGTGAACAGATAGTTTCATCCTTTTGTCGGCATTTATGGTTTACAAGGCACCATAAACTGCATGAGAATGAATATCCACACTGTCGCTTGAATGCCCCCAGTACTCTGGTTGTCACGCCAATAATGGCGTCGTTCGTTCATCACTGCTCACCTCAAACGGCAAAGCGGAATTACTTCGTCTCTTTACTCGAAATTCAAACGAAATCTGTTCAAATTCTTCATGGAAACTTAAAAAATAAATCAAAATCATGAGTGCAGTGATCCACTCGGTGATACTGCTCATGAGATGCATTGTGTAGCCTTTGTCTCCTGGCTGCCACTGCTCTCTCGTGTGTTCGTGCGTTTCTGTATTCCATTGCTCTGTAGCAAGTGCTCTGCCTGCTAAACAAATGATAAACGAAACAACGCTTACCACTGAGATGCAGAGTCTGATGGTACATAATGTTTTGCTGTTGATACCACAGCCAGTCATCTTGAATGATAGATATGTGTTCAGCCCCATGTATAGTATGCCTCCAGCAAATGTACACCCTGCTCCTGCTAAGTGACCTTGCAACGATGTTCCTCCATCTGCCTATGAAAGGGATGTATATAAAAGTTCAGTTAGTCCACAATAGTTTATAGATGGTTTGTTTCGACTCTATTCAAGACAATAATTTTCACACAAAAGTTGCCTAATGATTGAATTTTAATATCATCTCCAAAGATCAGAACAAAGAATTGCACAATTTTAAAACAAAGTGAAAATTCGTGGACTGGAGAACTGGATATTCCCAGTGACCCTAAACTGTATCTATGCTGGGTGGACCACGAAAAACAATACCAGCTAGATCAAACCCAGTTTATTGAAAATAAGTCAAATCAAACTTGATTTCTTCCAGCATTTTACAGTAAATCTCAACTCGTTTTTGGTGCAGCATTCGGTCTCATTTGATCAAGAATTCTTTACAAAAAGTCACCATAAAAAACTATCAAAATATCTGCTTCAGAAATAAACTGAAATATTTTCCGCCATGTTCGAGTTCACGTTTATCGTTTGGAACAAAGCTTTCCGACCATTGGAACATGCCCAAATTACTGTACCATGGTCATGCATGTGATTATGTTCGTATTCACATGAGTGTTTCTTCAATAACTAGTATCCAAATATCTTCTATATGTGATGGCCAGTGATTTTTTCTTCGAAAACGTAAATAACAGGCTCGGAGCAAAAATTGTTATCAAAATGATGTAATTCCTCATGGTTATCCAGTTCTCATGATTATGCAATGTTTTTCAATCAGTATATCAATATTCTCCCCATGTAACAGGGCTTCGTAAAAAATCCATCAAAAGATTTATAGGCACATAGGCCTTTATCCGGAAACAGCTTTCCCAGTATGAAAATTTGCAAATCGTGAATTTCCACTAAAAAGAGCATGCACCTTTAAGCGCGGGGTAATAGGGCACTTTCAAAAGAACTGGGTTCAGTACAGCTGGTCTTTAGCTTGTTGAAAAAGCAAAGACTTGTTGCAAGTTCATGGTAATATGTATGCGTTTATGTTTACACTTACCATTTATGTTAAACTTATTAAAAATGAATTTTGCTATCAATCCTAAAAGTTTCTTTTGCATTTTGTTTTATGTATTATTCCTTCATCATAAACCCATCCAGCTAAGTAACTTACAAAACCAATGGTATATAATAGTATTGATGCTATTGGAGAGTTTGTGTGGAGGAATTTTTGTTTGGATTTTATAGAAAAGCTTTAATTTATAATACCAATAGCAACAATGATGATGATAATGCGAAATGCTGCATGACAATTGGTCAAATATATAATTTCTCAAACAATAATTTCACCTTTTTCCCTCTGGAAAGTCTAAGAGTAAAATAATAATTGCCTCTACGATTAATTAGGTTAATAAATCTTTGAGTCCCCAGTATAATATTTGTATAATATTTGTGAACAAATATAATCTTACCTGGAAACTGGCAACAATTGCACCACCAATGCAAGTGATAACACCAAGAACAAGAGCAAGTTTATTTACTTTTTTAATCTTCCTTTGTTCTTGCTCGTTAAACTCCGCTACAAAGTTGAATTGTTTAAACCTGACAACAACTGTCATAAAACCAAGAAAACTGCTCAAGCTCAAAAGCAATGAAAATACATTTCGCTCAGGTTGCTGTTCTCCAGTTTCACTGATGGTTGGAAAAATTGGGTACACATGACTTTGAGAAACTGCTAATACATATGTGGTGATAATAGATAACATAGATAGGCAGCAAAATGATACTGGAAGAAATCCCAAACCACAGTAGCAAAGTTTTGAAAGTCTTGGATTCATTGTGAAATATACTGAAAGAAAACAATTAACTTTATTTTCAAATGATGAAACAGAATTGCTAAAATGAATAGAAAATACAAATTCAAAGGAACACCCAAAAAATTTCAGAGCTCAGAGTTCATGTCATGGTTCATGTGACCTCTGAAAAATCTGTAATCATCATGGCATCCCTTTTTTATAAAAGACATAGGCCGAAACATGGGTTCAAAATTATGGAGTCAATTACCTTCTGATACTAAAACTGCAAATAGCAGGCCTTTCCTAGAAGAAATCAATCGTGGGCTAAAAAAAGGCTCCCATCATACAATTTAGGTGGGCTAAAAAGCTTTTCAAATAAATCCCTCTTTCTAATTTCTGTTGATTAAAAACGTATGAACTCTGTGTTGTTTACTTTTTCCTTGGCTACAAATGTGACCTTTTGGGTAAGTTTCTTTATTTCATTAAAACCAAAAACTATCATTTGTTGTTATGCTTTAACCCTCAAGAAGATCAAGTTTTTAGCAAGTCCTTGGATAATTACCATATACATACTGACACTGATGAGAAACGTCTTGTGAGAAACCAGTCAGAAAACTTTGAAGGGACAAGAAATTATATTGGTAAAATGTTTAAAATTAATAGAAAACTGCTTTATTCACTCTTCTGGTAACAACAATAATATTGAGAAGCAGTCCACAAACATGCTCCACAAAATGGGCAATGCTGTACAACTACTTTAATATCACATGATAA
>JAYJMH010036166.1:0-16010 GCA_036873815.1 Phacellophora camtschatica
CAATAAACTATTTGCGGTAAGAATTTCATTTGTATTCAATTTTTTGAGCAAATATTCCGCGATTGGGCCTCCTGTGGTTTAATTAATAAAAGTTAATCAAATAGAAAATAAAATGTCATGAGGCAAATAATTTTTAACTTACCTTCGGAATTAAATTCATACTCCCCAGGGACTCCACTTGCCGCTGGTCTGCAACCATATTTGCAATGAATGTATAATTCATGAATTTGTTCGTCTACCTTTAAACAAACAAGAAAAAAAATTCATCATCATCATAAACATACAATGATATTCACGATGATAAAAATTAAAAAAAATAATTTGAAGCTTAGTTTGCTATTATTACGTGTCAGAAAATGTTGAAATTAGAAATCCTCGTGTAAAATTTTGCTATAAGTGCAAGTTTAGTGCCATAATCATTTTAAATATATACAATATGATATCATCAACATAACAAGAGTTAACGACTGATTTACAATAAAAATCATAGATGCACTTACTGCAAGATTAGCAACAACAGCTATAAGTTTGGCTCTATCAACTGGGCAGGGCTCTGCAAAGCAAACAATTTTGGTATTGCACATCTCATTCAGCAAAATTGCACCCCGATGTACCCAATTAGAAATTGCTATACTTAAGATTTGTGTATTGTTATTATTCTTCATAAGCAAGAGTTTTATTTCATTTTCCTTTCATCAAAAATCCATTTTACCAAAAAAATATTGTTAAGTTAAAAAACCTGATATGAGAAAAAATTAAATAAATTCATGACATCAAACAACAATGCAGAAGAAAAAATACAAATAATTGAAATAAAAATTACATATTTTCTATGAATATTTCAATAGATAGGCTGAGTAAAAGAATGTGGGACGCTCGCCATTTATACTTTGGTGGTATAGCATTTGACTTCACAATTTCAAGTTCTTTTAAATAAATACAAAGTAAAACTACATTTAAAAATTTAGTACGTCAAAATTAGCTTTGACATTCCATAGCTGTATGTAATTTTTACAAAATAAATTAAATCAACTTTTAAAGTGTTGGTCAACGATTCTTCAGAGGGTAAATATAAGCTTTGTAATAGAAACTAGAAAAATTAGAAAAGTAAAGTGTAACTACAAAGATTAAAATAAAGTTTACAACTAGAAAAGTTAGAGAAAAGTAAAATGTAACCACAAAGGTTACAGAAAAACGTGTAACTACAAATGTTAGAGAAAAGTAAAATGTAACAACAAAGATCAGAGAAACGTTTGTAACTACAAAGTTCAGAGAAAAGTAAAGTGTAACCACAAAGATTAGAGAACAGTTTGGAACTACAAAGTTTAGAGAAAAGTAAAGTGTAACCACAAAGATTAAAGAAAAACTTGTAACTACAAAGGTTAGAGAAAAGTAAAATGTAACCACAAAGATTATAGAACGGTTCATAAATACAAGGTTTAGAGAAAAGTAAAGTTTGAAAAGGGTCCAAAAAGGGGGTGGGGAAAATTTTGACTTTTCGAGGCTCTGATCAATAAAAAAATCTCTTTAACCGGTCACCAAAGGAGTCCAAGTAAATTATTTCAAGGTTTCAAAAACAAAATTCGTAATACTTTTCTACGAAAAAAAGCAGCATTTGCAAGGGAATTTTATGATATGTGACTTGACTGAGAAGATTCGTAAATGCGAGAAATGTAAAGTTAAGACAGTTGTGTGTGAAACAGGACTGCACGTGTATGCGGCGATGGCCATAACGAAGATGATGCAAGTAAATTAGATGACTGAGATGACGATAAAAGTAATTCGGATAAGACTGATGACAAAATATTTTAAAGGTGACTGTTCGAATAGTTTTATAGAATTAAACTTTTTAATTTGTAGGCAATTTTCTTCCCAATCACCATGGGCAGATAACATTTTTTCTTTCTGGGAGAATAAAGATTTTGGCAAATAACTCCTGCCAAAAAAGTTCTTATGCACCAATTTTGCTGTATTCCATAAATTTGAGCTTAGACTTCTTTAAACATTTTATTTAGGTAGACACCAAGAAGGGTCATTCGTTACTTTGCTTTTTGCCTCGTTGCACCATTATTAGCATGCTCCCACACTTCTCCTCCCACCGTCCTCTGCCAATCACCTTCTAAAATTAACTCAAATGTCTTCCCAATCTCCCAAATTGTTCTTGCAAACTAACGCGTGTAACGCTCTGCTCCTTGTTCACAATAACTTTAACACAGAATTAAAAAAAGCTCCACCACAGTCAAGAGTGAAGCAACGATGATATCAGCTTTATCAGCTTTATCCAAACTAGATGACCATGTTGATTTCTGTGATTTATGTATAATTACTTAAAAAAAAATTTTCATTTTCATTTCAAAAATAGTAATGCTACAAAATTTGTAAAGTAACAAGATTATATTCAAAAAAATAAACAAATGAAAATAAATCCATCTAAGATATAGATCTTCATAACTTACCGTTGATTTTGAATGCCACACATTTTCGGCAAAATGTATGCTAGAAAAACAATAACAATATTTTTCAAATTGAAAAAAGTCTCTTGGCTAAGATTAGATTAAGATCAATTTTAGAAGGAAAACCAAACTGAATCAGGCTTTCATAAATGCTAACTTTTTTCATAAATAACCACGTTTGGATTTCTTGGATGGTAGATACGCGAATGATAAAGTTGCTTCTGCTTAAAATCCAATGGCCAATGGAAAAATATTTTTAATGCTGTCTCTAGAAGATTAACTTAGATTTGATATATCAAACAGCCACGTAAACTATCGACAAAATACAAATGACATTGTCTTTTTTTTCAATATATCATTCTTAATCACTTTCATTTTCACCGATTCCAGTCTAACTATTTTTCTTCAAGCAACCTGCAATCTTACAAGTCTGGAAGTTCACAAACATTCAATATTTACATTATTTTCTAGAAATGTTAAATTTTGATAATCATTACCAATTCGAATCAGAATGTGAATGAAATTCAGAATGAGAGTACGTTAAAATATTGCCCGTTTATGTTTACACATTATAAATCTATATTTAAACATTTCACATTTTTTATGTAGACTCTACTGCTGAAAAAAAGCTGAGGATTTGACAATGTTTTGACAATACTAAATATAATTTGAATAGCTCACAAATGTTTTCGTAGTAATTCACTGATAGTTAACGTGCCAATGAATACCATATTTAGCATTTATCTGTTGATTATGAGCCGATATATTTCTCTTCAAATCTCAAATTTGCCTTCACCTCAAAACAGAGATTTGGCTGAATGGCATAAAGAAAGAAATTTAGCAGGGGAATCACCGAGATCTTAGCCCAGCAAATGTCATTCCGATTTTAAAATAATCCAATAAAAAATTACAATGACATGTTACTAGTTACGATACGTACAAAATTACTCTACTAATTACTCTACTTATAAAAATAACTCTACTATACTACTAAAACGATACCGCAAGAAGCAAAAACTGTGTCTACCCTGCGGCCATAACATAAAAGCTAAATAAAAACAAGTTAAGGCGTCTGCTCCACCTTCGGCAATTTAATGATTCCCAGCCGAGCTCTGTGTACAACCTTTCTCGCGATGTTCCTCTCCATGTTCCAGTAACAGCCCGAGCAGCAGAATACTGTACAGATTCTAATTTTTCCATTAAGCTTGGTAAAGTGACGTTACTACTGAAACCACACACTTTTGCCGGATTATGGTAAATAACATCCCCGTAGTCTAGATGGGGTCTCACATAGAGTTTGGGAGCCATTTAAGTTATATTTTAGTCATTGCAGTCTGTTTAATCATTAACGCATTTTTTCGGGTCACCCAGTAGTATTCTGTTTTTTAAATCATTCAATACAAGGTTTTGGCGGGAAACTTTATGAAGGCTGCTACACGTAGGGGAATTACGCTCCAGTTGGAGAAAAATTGGGTGTGCGTAGGTGGTACGAGGGAAGACTTGCCTGCAATTGCAAAACCATAAAACTATGAAAAAGATTGAAATATGATAATTCATGCATTTCCAATTTAAGGAAAATATTGACTTATTTTCAAATCAGGTCTTCTTGATGGATTAAATTAACGCATTTAATTCATTGAGTATTTTCACATTTTACTGCTCCAAAAGTCGATATCGTTGGGGGTAATTAGGAACACATCACGCCAATCACGCTTTCCCTATTTTAAACGTACTTCATAAAATAACTACTGACCATTTCCAACCTGAAGTGGACGGAAAGCATTATTTTTAGGAGAGAGATAACCTTCTGAAGGGGATTGCAAGATTAAATTACTACAATTATGAGGAGCAACGTAGGGAAATTGGCATTGTGTGTGAAAACGGTAAAATAAGAGGGGCAGCCCTGAAAGCCCAAACAACCAAAAATGAACAAAGAAAATAGAATCGTGGTCTAGCAATACTCAATGGAACCGTCCGGGTTTTTCTTTACAGTCCTATTCTGGCAAGCATGAAATCTTGGTGTTAAAGCAGAAAAAAGTACTGGCCCAGGGTCTTTCGTTTCGGTTCGGCCACAAATAAATTATTTGAGAATTAGAATAGAAAACGTAAGTATCATACAAATGACTTGATGTCAAGATATCCAATAATTTATATTCTAATGTGAATAAAGCTTTATAGCGAACATGCTACACAGCACAAGAATATCATTTATGATGCTGGCCATATGGTTACAAATATCACTGGGTACTCAATGCTGTAAATTCTATAAAGGCTTCAACTAAAATTTAATCACATAGTTGGGTCAAAAGAGCATAACGGAAAAACCAGACCCCGCGCCAGTGGGACCAGATCAGACCCTGGCGGAATTCCCTTGGTTTGCTCGTTGCACAAATCGCACAGGTGAAATGTTTCTTCAGATATAACAGCTGTAATTGTGACATTTATGCACAATACGGTGCGTTTTTCATCAAGGCTGAAATCATCAAAAATCTAAGAGCGGTTTGGCTAAAAATCGAAATCTCTATAAAAAAATAAGAGTTTCTCTGAAAAAAAATGCATGCCAAGAATGCGTGCCATTTCATCAGGAAGGCTCAGGTCAAAGCAATCAAATATTTTTTGAGTCAACTTGATTTTTTGCTTTAGTATTTTGCATTGAAAATTTACAATACATGATACTAATAACGCTACCTACAAACTACTTTACAATACTACAAGGACGATACTATGGGGAGCAAAAGGCTATATCTATCCCGTGCCGTGACAATAGAATAGAAAAGTAAAACTACCTAGACCACATAAAACTACACGTAACTACTACAATCAAAAATTTACGAGAAGGGATTTCAAACAATTGAGTTGAAATATCAATCATCGGCCACATCTATTTTGTTCTTATAAATTGGGGACACATCTAGCCAATACAAATTCCCCGCCTCTACAAGGCAGCAAAATATTAAGAAGCTAGCAAAATTTGTAACTGTGCGGTTTTTTCACACTCAAGTAAAAAAAACTCAAGTTGAAAAAATCTTTTACAATATACAATTGTTGTTTTAAATTTTATTGGCCACCAGATATATTTACAGAGCTTGTCTTGGACTTTATATTTTGCACAGTTAAAGTAGATCTGGATAGAGTTCAAAAACAACAATAACATACCCCACATGACGCAATAACTGGTTCCATGAAGACGTTTCCACAAATCATACAAAGCAGCTTTCTAGAAACAGGCTCGACAAACAAAGTCGCTCCCTGTATTGAAAAAAGTCAATTCCATCAAGGTAACATTAAGACAGCAAGATCAAGAAGTTTAATTAAGATGTGCACATTCACAAAAATTTTCAGAAAGTAAAATTGGATATAAATTTATATTAAATAAAATCATAAAATGTAAAAGTAAAAAGTAAAATCTAAGTAGAATAAAAATTAAAATCATAAGATATAAAATTATAGCTTTTTTGTTGCTACTGATTACCAAGCTCCGTGGTAGATACGTTAGCGAGTAATACGAGACTAGTTATTAGTCCCATTAAAAAAAACCTTTTCTAATTTGTTAGTTCTAAGTTATATATAATGGCACACAATGATTACAGACAAAAAAAAATCAATCTTAACACCATACTATAAATACAATAAATAATAAATCGGGGTAAAAAAAAGTTGTGACGTTTGCAAATATTTAAATTGGTGATAGCCTATTCCGATTGGGAAAATGTGCCAAAAAGTGTGTAGACGAGATGTAAAATTGGCTATAAAAGATATTTGATCAAAATCAGACGTTTATTCTGATATTTATAGTAAAAATGGAAACACCACTCAGCTGTAAAGTTGCTAAAAATATTGAAAATTTTGATCAAAATAAACATTGCTTCTTTCTCTCGACGATGGAAAATACGCTTTGTCTAAAAGCGCCTCAAAAAGAAAAATATAAAGAACTAACAAATTTTCAGTTTCTTTCCTTTCTGAAATAAAACATATTTTCGTTGCATTTGTAATCGTGTGTGGCGAGGAAGAAACATTGTTGATTTGATCAAGGTTTTCAGACCTTTTGTGATAATTTTAAAGCAGAGTGGTTTTTCCGTTTTTACTAATAACTCACAGAATGAATGTCCGATTTCGATAAAATAATTTGTTAAAGCCAGTTTTACATCTTATCTGGGAACCACTAGTTGTCAAAATTGTGGAATCAGAATAAATTATCACCACTTAAAAAGTTTTGTAAACGTAACAACTTTTTTGGACCAACCCGATATATACTATTAATGGGCTGATTGCACATACATGTTCAATTTCGTCACTTTCATGAGAAACGCTTCTTGATCTTGATGACACATTAGATGTGGTTCTTTTATGCTTTCCTTTTGGCTGTATTGCAAATTCAAAATAAGTATATATATTTTTTTGTCATTTGAACCTCTACAATATATCAATTATTGTTAAATATTTTTACAACATATATATATATCTAATTAAAAAAGCTAGCTTCGTTTTATTTCATTATAAAATAATATGTAGGTAGCTCTTCACAAAATTGTGTGCATACCGTATTTCCTCTAATAAACGCCTAGCCTCAAATAAACGCCCCCCTTTCACACAGAAATGGAAATAAACGCCTCCCTATAATAGAGGTCGAACACATAGAAGTGATGTTTTATTAGCCAAAGTACAGAAAGTGCAAGGAGAGGGATGCTACAATTGTTAGGTTCATTTTTTAATTTTAAAAGGCAACAATGGAACTAAATAATGAAAATGACGAGCAAGATATTCGCGTTGAGATTTATACACTGAGATAACAATAGGTAATAGATATCGAAACTTTTCAAATTTAACTCGAACAATACCTGGCCTATCTGCCAAATAATCCCCCCTGATGAAACATTTAAACACAATTTTTCGATGGTTTAATAAACACCTCGCTCTAAAAAGTGCCTCCCTCAAATAAACACCACACCAAATTGCTTTAAAATTTAATGGCGTTTATCATAGAAATTAAAATAAATTATTGCTGACAATTTATTTATAGCTGAGCGGCCAAAAAAATCTGGATCGACAGAAACTATAACAGAACTGTGTGGCAGGACTGTTTGCTGCTGGGAAAACCCTTTGCCGAATCTTATAAGTTCAAGCTACAGCTATTCGTAAGGAGCACAAAAAGGCAAACAAAAACGTTCTCCCAGCAATAATGTTGTTGGAATAGAACATATTAAAGTAAAGAAACTTCAAATACAAGAGTAAAGAAACTGGTCAGTAAATCTTTCCAAATTTTAAACTCCCAAGCCGACATGGATTAAGCAAGTTGTTTTAATGTCAGTTTTGGAAAGGTAAACGTGGTCGCTCGCAGATGACTACCCTGGATCGAAGCTTTGTTCACAAATCACAAATCACCGGCAAAAAAGAGGGATGGGGAAAAATAAAAGAAAAAGAAAAAAAACGAACGGTTTCGTTTTTCCTCTTCTCATTTTTCCTCCGTCTTTTTGTTCTTGTTTTTGTTTCTTTTTTGTTATTTGCGAACGAACCTCTGATAAAGTGTAGCAGATGACTGGATGATATCCTAAACATTAATTTTGCCCATCCGGACATCGTTTTGAGCAAAATTTGACATTTGTTACCATGCGGATTTTATGTACAAACCTGCAAGCAAAAACAATATTTTTGGTCACCCGGAATACAAAGATAATTCATTTGAAAAATATTAAATAGAAAGAATGCACATACCAAAGTGCTATCCTTGTCAATTCGTTCACCTGCATTTCTACTTAACACGCTCATTAACTTTCCCCCTGAACCAGTAGTATTTTTGTAACTATTGTTTGGGCTTCCTGTGTCGCTGCCTGTTGCAGCACCAAAATATTGGTTTTCAAAACTTCCCGTATACGAACACGTGCATGCATTGTTATTCGATGAATCACTCATGCAGATTTGTTCATCTCTTTTTATATCAGGCATAGAAGACGTCTTTAATCCATCTACGTAAAATTAAGGTGAATAAAAAATGAAAAAAAATCTTAAGTAATCAGTAAATAATAAATAAAGAAATAACTACAAACGTGTCTTCGTTTTCCAGAATCCCCATGGCCTTTTTCACAATTTACAAAACAGAGAAATTCCCTTGAAAGCTTCAACCGAAACAAAACTAATTGCGTTATCTTTGGGGTATGAAAAAATCGCCGAGTTTGATTGAAATCAACAACGGTAAGATGTTGTGATGATACAATCTTCAAATATATACCGGTTGTCCCAAAAAAAACGAACCCATGTTTGCAAAGATGATACTGAGGAGTTTTAGTTTTAATAATTATGTTTTTGATTGACGTAAGAGGCTTCAACTAAAAATTTGATACCTTATTTGCAAAAATCTACTAATTAATCTCTGAGCCAACGTTAACCCTTTCACTTTCGGAAATATTTCTGCTAAGCAGGCAAATCCTATGCAGGTCCTATTTTGCAGGGGGTAGCACAAATAACTCAACATTTACATTTTTAACAGGCTTTTTACAATTTAAATATTAACAGTTAAATATGCTAAAAATATAAAAATAACAGTTAAATAAGTTTAAAATATTACTCAATTATCAACCAAATTTAAGCTAAATAAGAATAGACATTAGACCTAAAAATAGAATAGACATTTCTTTGAATTTAATTGAACAAAGAAATCATTTAGGGGATTACAATTGGAATTGTACTTAAATGCAAGAGATTTTGAATTGCTTTTTCAATTTTCTTTAAAAATTGCGTTTTCTCAAGTAAGTTTTTCTAAGTATATAAGGTGGTGATAGCGAAAATTTGACAGTATATGACACGTAAAATTGGCTATAAAAAATTATTTGATCAAAATCGGACATTTTGTTTGCTAGATATTTGTAGAACTACAAAAATCAATAAGCTGAAAAGTTGTTCAAGAAATGCTTTCTTTGCATTTTTCACAATTGCAAAGAAAAAACATTGACGACTTTGATCGAGGTTTTTAGACATTTTTTGACAAGGTTTTCAGCATACTCCGGAAAACACTATTGACCTCAAAAGATCTCAAAGCATAAACATCGTCACATTGAATGCTTTGAAAAGTGATTAATTAAGCAATTTAAAGACATGAATACGAACAAATCACATGAATGATCAAACATCCTTATGCATCAGCAAACTCAAACAAATAAAGTAAGGAACTGTGTTAACTAATATATTACCTTTCTTTACAGTTGTTATTGGAGCAGATCCTATTCCAAATGTTGTTTCCATTTTAACTAAAAAGCAGCAAAAAAACTTTATTATGCTTTAGAGTTTAACTGTCGGTTTAAATATTGAATCCACAAAAAGATTGAAATTGCGAAACTGCAATATTTTACTTTGTAACAATATGGGTCATCAACATATCCAGTTCCTTCCAGCAAAATTTTGTTTAACTTAACAATTTCTTTGGTTATGACACGAAAGCTCTGACAAATGACATATTGTAGAGACAACTGTTGTTGAATTCCAATGGGTAAAAAGTTACTGCATTAAAACTTTAAGTTACAGTTTTGAAAAAATGTGGCTGCAAGTATCAGAATTTCTTTACTATGCTACAAAGATTCAAATAAAACATGACTCAAATCCGTAGCCACATTTTCGATTTTAACCAACTGCGTCAGAGAGCATTCACCTTAAAATGCAATTATTTAGGTAATTAATAAAGAATATATGTAAAATTGATTACATTTAGCTCATTTATTAGATTCCATGAATTACATGCTCTATTTACCTCTAATTGTAAATTATGCCATCATGCTCAATTCATTCACACATTTTGTGAGTTTAAACTAAACACCAGTAGTACGTCACGTCGTCTCACAAATATGTGCACGATCAGAAAGCAAAACGTGCCGAAATTCAGTGGCAGAAAATTTAACGTTTGCACTAAACACAATAAAGAGTTAATGAAATAGAAAGTAAAAAAGACAATGCTTCATTTAATCAATTGTGAGACGATTTTTAATAGATGCTGGACAGCAATAAGATTTATCCCCCAACGTTCTAAATATATAGGGCAATTAATAAGAAAGCGTATCTCATCGTCTACCTAACTAACAATCATTACAAAGAATAGGAGTGTACCTCATCTTCGACTTCATCGTCAGTTACAAAAAGAAATGCGTAACTCATCTTCCACCTCATCACTAATGCAAAAAGAAAGAAGTGTGTCTTATCTTCTACATAATCATAATTGCAAAGAAGAAAAGTGCATCTCATCTTCTAACTCATTGTTAGTGCAGAGAAGCTAAGTGTATACCATCTTCGGCATTGTCATTACTGCAAATAAGATGGCTTTGCAAGAAAGAAAAGTGTATCTTATCTTCTACCTTGTCATTATCGCAAAGAAGAGAAGTGCATCTCATCTTCTAACTCATTGTTAGTGCAGAGAAGCTAAGTGTATATCATCTTCGACCTAGTCATTACTGCAAATAAGATGTTCTACCTCATCGTTAGTGCAGAGAAGCTAAGTGTATATCATCTTCGGCCATGTCAATACTGCAAATAAGACGGCTTTGCAAAAGAGAAAAGTGTATATCATCTTCGACCTTGTCATTATTGCAAAGAAGAGAATTGCATCTCATCTTCTACCTTGTCATTAATGCAAAGAAGAGAAGTGTATCTCATCTTCAACCTAATCGACATTGTCACATAGAAAAATGTGTCTCGTCTTCTATCTCATCGTTAGTGTAAAGTAGAGAAGTGCATCTGTTTGACCTTGTCATCTTTGCAAGGAAGATAAGTGTATCTAATCTTCAACCCGAACCCCAATATTTTTTAATTCAAGGGACCCGCCAAAATGTTTTCTCATTAGAAACTTGGCATATAGGTACGAACATTTCTCAAAACCCAAACCGATACTGGTACGGGACTGGTATATGCACCCCTAAACGATACTACTTCATACCATACCAATCATAATTGGTGACAGCTACGTAGCTATTTTAGTTCGGATCAGTTTTTTGAAATCGCAGCTTACATAAAAACTTAAGTAGTCCCATATTCTATATAATATGGGACTACTTAATAATTTAATAATCCCAACTCTGGTTAAGTCTCAAGTTTCTTGTGTAAAGGAACCCTTATACATGTAACAATATTTCTGTCTGAACTTTCAAATTCAATAATCAGAACTAAACACTCATAAGTGATACCAAACCCTTGAAATTGAGAACCCTGAATTTTCGGACCCATACGCCAAGTTTATACTGGAGTCATCAAGCAGTGTCCTATTTGCCAAGTTTATATAGGAGTCCCCCCCCCCACCATGTGGGATTCCAACATCTATAGATAAATTCAGTCCAGTAAAAGTGCTAGGGTGCAACCAACTGAAGAGATCCGCCCCCCTGCAAAATCTGTCTTTGGAATTCATGACCCAATAGGTTTATCTTATCTTACTCAACTTATAGTGGGTCTTAGCAAATTAAGCCTCCAAAAATTCATGCACAATTTTAGGGATACCATAAATCCAATGTTCCCTACTAACGATGGTATTGAGAGTACTATTTTGTTGCTTTGCCCTTCGTTTGAGGTTCAACGTCGGAACCTTCTCGCTCAAGTTTTTGCATTACTATGACCATTTGGATATATCAATCTTTCAAATGAAGTTTTGACGCAACTTCTATTATATGGTGATAAAGACCTCCCAAATGTCCTCAACAGGAATATTCTCGATTTGACTCTACAATATATCCACACAACCGGTCAATTCAATTAAGATCACCTAAATCTAGCTAAATGCAACTCAACCACCATACCAAGTCCCATTTCGTAAAGTCCCATGTCGTTGAGTCCCGTCCCTCTATTCTTTTGTTTATATGTAGCTATTTGGTATTTGTATAGTTAATTGTATTTTAGGTTTATGTTCTCCATGTGAATGGCCCTGGCGGTAGTAATGATATTTTGCTCCCCTTGGTATTGTTTTGGATTATTGTATGGTAGCTCGTTCGTAGTCCTAGGTAATTCGTTATTGTAAACTTTATAGATTGAATTTATATTTTTTCTTCATCACGCAAATCCTCCACAGCAAAGCAGGAGCGTCGAGAAGTGGGGTAGAAGTGTAAAATGTCTGGGGCCCGCTGCCAAAAGGGCCCATTAATTTTGTACCTAAATGCTGATTATTACTGTCCCGTGCCTAGAAGAAAACCGTAGAAATGTTGTATTTAATTCTCTATATATTGATTATTGCTATAAATTCTCGCAATAAAGTCTTCTTTTTACAACGATTTATTAGCCTCAAAGTTGCATGATTGGACCTTTGTAAGGTCAATAACTTCCTGGAAAAGAGTTTTCTGGAAAGGTTAAAGAACTTTCGGACGACGTTTAATGGAAACTTTAAGGAACTTTCGGATTCTTAAAGTTCGGGATAGTTCACCTATCATTGCGGTATGACTAATTAGTGGTAGCTATATGAGGTGTCATAAAGTATGCATTGGTATAGATTATGTATGCATTAGCAATTTGATTATAAATTATGTATGCATGTTGTCAGCATATTTTTCTGTTATGTTTCATATCTGTTAAAAACATATCACCGAAAATCTCTATCGGAGATCTATGATCAATCGATAATGCGCACCTGTTATAGGGTATGCGTTTTCTATCTGAGGTTTCGAGGAATAAAATTTGTCAAAGGCGACTTGTTAAGTTGGTGATAAGAGTGAAAAATATATCAAGCGTTTGTTTAAGATTTAGAAAGTTATTTCGTAATCTTATAAAAATTCGTTTTCGGTAGTCTTATAGAAAGTCATTCCTTGGTAGACACAATTTGAATGAAAGAGAAGACATCTGTTTAAGAAATAAAACAAGATTGACCAAGTTTTCAATATTCTACTAGAGAAAATTCAGTGTAAGTAAAAGAGGCGTATATTTTTAAAACATCAAATTGAAATTTTTTTTTACTTTTCATTTCGTTACGCAGTCGTATTTTGTGATGAATCAATAAAAAATTACGTTATGGGTGTTGTATAAGGTAATTTATAGAAGAAATCAAATGAACGAAGGATGAAAGAAAAACAAACATCTTGAAATCGCTTTATATTGAGCAAAAGTTAAAATTGAAGAATTTAGAAAATATACTTTCTTTGAATGTAACCCAATTTGTGCCTCCTTTGCATAATATAGTAACTCTGAAAGTCCTTCAAATTCTCACTCTAGATTTGTAAAATAAATAAATTAGCAAAAAAACAATAAAATTTGACGCAATCAGCAACGTCAACAAGCAAGCATAATATATAATGAAAGAAGATTTCGAATAAAATTCTCATTAGTTTGTTTTCTTAAACTAAAAACTAAAAAATTAACGTCATTTAAAACAGCTATCTGATGGCGACAAAGCAGTTTTATTGTCCAACAAATTGTATATAGAAAACCTGAACAAAGAAGTGAAAAAGGGGGTATGGTTCATAGAAATAAAATGAAAAACGATAGAAATTAAAGGAGTGCAGCGCAAATTTGTTGACCAGCCCCTCTGTTTTTGTTGTTGCTGTGGAATTGACCTAGTTTTTAAAATTAAAATTTACAAAGACCTGACCTAATTTTAAAATAATAAATATAAAGTCAACAATATTTTCCAATTAACATTCTGAGTCGTGTTAAAGCAACTTTGTTTGGGTGAAAAACACGCTGACCTCGTAAACAAACTTAATTAAAACATTAAAAATTTTTTTTTTTTAAATGCACCAAATGAAATAAGGTTTTCTTATCTTGTTCATAAATACACGTTATGGCAGTTTGAATTGCTTCTCATTACCTCTTACGCATTTGGTTTTAATGAGACTAGCTTTCAGCAGGTATCCAATTACCGACCAGTTGCCAAATATGGTTGTATCTTTGTAAATAACTGACAAGAATTTCTTTCACAGTGTTGTTGTTTCTGGTAATCTACTGTCTAGATTATAAACTAGACACCACTTGAGCTAAATATAGTTGTTATTTCTTGATCAGCTGTTAGTATTTTTCAGAGTTTTTAGTTTCAGAAATTGTAGACAAAGAGTACTAATTAAGGGCCATTGAGTAACTGGAACAACTTAAAGCCATGTGCCGTCAAGATAAATTATTCTGTGATGTTTTATCAAAATTCAAATGCCGTTGGCTGCTCTTCTTTGGTTAAAAAGTTAGTTTTGATTTTAACGGTTGCTGTCTCTTGCAAGCACCAATGCAAGGTAACTGTGGCTACCAAGGTAATTGTAGTTACCAAGCCCCAAGATCACTAATCAAGATGACATCCAAATGTTAAACAATAACATTAAAGATGGCAACCATTAATTGATTTCACGCATTGCATGCCGGTCAACAAATCAAAGGGTGGGCAGATCATGTAATGTTGTTGACTTCATGTCTCCACGAAAAATTTAATAAACAAGAGGAATGGCACATCTCTTTGGAAACACACGGACAGAAAGTGATTTTGATTCTATCTTTATAACGTGCTTGCCAAAATCTACTTATTAATCCCAACGTTCATAGCTTTAAAAACCCTAATGTAACATTTTCAGAAGATCGCAGCAGCACAAATCCTCTTTGCAGCAGCACATATTTTTAGTTTCACCTAGCACAATTCAGTGATTTTTGGGTAGATTTTAGCAAACAAGGTATCAAATTATAAACGAGTCTTTTAAACAAGCGAGGGTCGCTCTATGTAAAAGAGCTTATTGGGCTTTTTCTCTTTTTTGAGTGTTATTAGCCCTCAAACTGGAGTAGTTACAGCATGAAAATCTATGAAACAGTTTATGCACAAATTTACTGGGCGTGCATTTTAAATCTTCAAATATGGCAGTGAGAGGAGATATGGATGTTTACCCGCTAAATGTGATGACATACGAACGAACCTTAAAATTTGATTTCCATCTATTACATCTCTGTGCTTCCAATCCAATCATAGAAAATGCTTTACTTTAATGTTTCAGACTTCAGGCTAAAGGGGTACCCTTCTTGTTAAATGTAGCAGACACTTACTGAGACTTTCTGGTCATAGCCTAGATTCAGTGACACAAGAAAGGCCTATGTCACAAGAGAATTTTCTTGTCCATCAGCAGATCTCCAAAGATTGAGTATGAGAAGAGGTTCCGAGAGCAATTATTCAAGCATCTGGAAAATCTGGAATCCAAAATTTACCAATTTATTAAAAAGGGTTATGGGAAGGAAATATACGTGAATAGTATGTTGAAGTATGAGCATAGGTCTAAAATGGCCAAGTTAAAAATACCCGCACAATTCCTGCCTATTGAAATTGGGCAGCACACAGAAAACATTTGGAAATAAAAATCCAATGTTTATGAAAAAAATCTTCAACCTTTCGCAAACCACGTACAACTTGCGAAACGATTCATTTCAAATTAGAAAACCAAATACTGTAATTTACGGTCTTGACACAATTTCATAAAAATTGTAGTCAGATATGGAATAGTATACCGCAAAGTACAAAATCAGAAAACAACACCAAAATATTTAAAGAAAAAATTGAACATATCAGCAGGTACTTGTAGAATATGTACTCCCTTCATAAAGAACTTAGGGTATATTTAATCAGTATGTTGTAACTATATACTC
>JAYJMH010036177.1:0-16008 GCA_036873815.1 Phacellophora camtschatica
CAACAGTCCGACTTTTAAAAGGTTTTGAAATAGAAAAGGTCTTATAAAACCACTAACAATAATTTGAATGTTAGTTACTCCGAGATTACACAACATATCGAAATTCGCTGACACAGTTTGGTTGTTCATGATCTTGAGCACTTTACTGATGCATTGTTTTACTTGAATAGCAAAGGGGGAGGTACAAGGAGCATTTGTCGCGCGTGTGGTAAATTTTGCGTTAAATCCTCACTATATCATTTGCGCTTATACATAGAAAATTTTACACATTTTTCATTGATTCTCCATTAAATTCTACACAGAATGATGTATATATGTATATGATTTGCCGACAGCAGAGAATTAATTTTTGAAAGTCACCTCTGGAAGGGGTACAGTAACCGTAATACCAAAGTGTAATTCCGGTTTTCACAGACTCAAATTAATGGAAAAAATTTCCTTAATTATATATTAAAATAACTGATTTTCTTATGTTAATATTTCATCTAGATGACAAATTATCACAATTTGTTTCTCTGACAAATGTTTCATCTAGCCAGGTACATGCAGGGTTGGCTGGGAGCGAAATTGAAGTGCTATTAGTTTTGCGATAACTTTGAAAAAATATTTTTGTGACCACGCCCTTTGGATTGTTTTTAAATGCCTTTAGGGAGTTCAATTAAATTGTGAGTCAATTATTCCTAAGAAAATTATACATTTTTTCTTATAAATCAGAAAATAACCTTTGTGCAGACTCTACTTTGTTCCCTTCACCCTTCAGTAAAGTCTGGACGCAGTCTGTTAGGAAGACGGCTTTGAGCTTTTGCCGCTGAGATAAACTGCATGTCCACGGCTGTCAGCCTCAGAGAGCAGCCTTGCTATTAGAATTCACATTTGAATAACAAAAATGCCTGTACAGGATTTTGCATTATGGCAAAGCAGAAATACAATAATTGACTCATTAAAATGTTAACAGACATTTCAAAATGTCCTCAAGCTGTATAATACTATCTGAAATTTAGTGTCTTCATTTCTAAATAAATACCTAAAATAAAGCATGTTGGCCTTTTAAAGTTTTTAGTATGCCAAATATAAATAAACAATATAAAACTTGTGGAAAATGTTCTACATGTGGCAGCAAGGTCTCAGATGTTTATGATTTGCAGTTACATAAGTTAGAAAACAGTGATATTTTAAAACTTGTGGAAAATGCTCTACATGTGGCAGAAAGGTCCCAGATGTTTATGATTTGCAGTTACATAAGTTAGAAAACAATAATATTTTTACTTGAAACATGTTTAAAAACGGGCAGTTCAAGCTGGAGAGTCATTTGATTTTTGTTGCTATTAGATTTGGAAAACTACTAGCATGGCCTGCTGAAATGCTGATAAGGTCTCTGATTGATGAGGCAAAAACAAAGACACAGTATTGAAATTAAATCAGATGTATGCTTCTAAGGTGACTTCTTGCTATTAGAATTGCGAATCTAATGGCAGGACAGGACCAGCCCTATCATTCAAAATGAATTCAAAAGAGATCTTATCTGTACTTCATAAGTATTGTGGAGGGCTAATTGATTCAACGAAAAACAGATGAAAGTCAATAGATAGTCAATATGAGACATTTTTGATGCCTTTGCTGCATACTGAAGACAATGCGTTCCCAAGCCTGTCTCCAGCCTCCAATTAAATTAAAGATTTCCAGTTGATAATAACTGGACTTGGCAAAAAAATTGCTATTAGACTAATAGCACTAATAGCTGGTCCGCCAAACCTGGGTACATGGACATCATGATCAAATATTGTTGTGTAATTGTGATTAATGTGCTTTCTAATTAGTATCAAATATTTCTTCTACTTTGTTTTTGTTAAACTTGCAGCTTGATATGACAGGATGCAGTTTCTACAACTATGTTCACCCATGTGATCAGGAGGAACTAGCTCAACAGTTGGGAGGTCAAGTACCTCTTGAGGACATGGAGATATTTGATGGCTTATTTTGCTCAGATTTACCTTCTGTTATGAAAGGGGGCTCACGGAGACCAGTTAGCAAGAAGATACATTCTGATGGGAACTTTAATAGATCTTTTTTTCTTCGCATGAAGAGTACGTTGACTAGCAGAGGGAAGAGTGTCAACCTCAGTGCATCTATCTACAGGGTAAATATTTGTGCAGCTGCCTTTTCTCAATATAATGATAACTATGATAATAATAGTGATAAAGATTGATACATGCAAGGTACTGCAATGTGAGGTCATCAATGAAGTTTGAAATTTGAAATAATATAACTTATGTATTTGCTTATTTTAGAAAGCTCTTCCTATTCTATCCAATCAGCAAATCCCCCTCATGCATGGTTTAAAAGCACTTAGTGGTTGTTTTTGTTTGTTGTTTTTAATGCATTTTAGTTCAACTGTTATGTTGTAGGCTTGAAGATTGGTAGGCATCCTGTTGGATTCAAAAAAGCTTGTTGTTCTGAGCTACTGTCTAAAGAAGATTGTTTATAATTTTTTTAAAACAATTTTCTTTGTTTTTGTTCAACAGTTTGATTTAGGCATTTATTTGGCTTTGTCTTGTAGGCTGTTCACTGTGTTGGCAAGTTGCAAAGCTACCAAACAAAGTTTTTCTCATCAAATGATGAATTGACCACAACTTGCTTGATTGCAATCTGTACACCACTGCTTGCATCACCAACGTTTGATGTGCTGCTGGACAGAACTACTTTTACATCAACTCACACATTGGATTTACGAATCATTGCTATGGAAAACATGTAAGAATTTGAAAAACCATAAAACAATAAGTGTGGGAGCATAGGAGTTTGGCTCCCGTGAAATTTTCTGCTGTATATCATTGTCCCAGGAAGTTTATTTTGATAATTTAAAGTTTTTGTAGAAAGTTCATAAAGAAGGTAAATCCTGAAGTAGAATGTTTTTAAATTTTTAATGAAAAATCTACATTCAACTGTCATTTTAGCAATTAAAAAAAGTCAAATTTCAGGAATTGTGTATGTTAAAAATTTATTAACATGGTACTGCTCACAGTAAGGCATATCTGGGAAATTGGCATGAGCTTTTCACCAAAAATTTAATGCTCCCTAGGACACAAAAATTTTACCAGCCCCTGTCATAAAAATTAGTTTTGTTATCAATTTCAAAAATTCATCTTTTCCATTAATTGGTAAAGACCAAATTAATATATTATTGCTTGGAAACCTACTTTTGACAAAAGAAATAATTTAACACATTCTGATGACCCTTGTTTGTGATAATACTTTTCCTATGAAAAATCTAAAAAACAATTAAAATATTTAATATGATTGTTTTTAGCAGCTTTAAAGCATGTTGCCTCTTAATGAACTTTGCAATCAGTAACTTATCAATTTCACATTAACACGACTAGAGTAAGTTATCCATTTTGCATTAAAACGAAAAAATTAAGCAACTGCTTAAAAAGAATAGATATGGACACAGCAATGATAAATGTGACATATCAAATCTAATGGAACACCAGTGACAGTGCTAAAAATACAAAACACTGACCACAAAGAACACTTTGAATCGAACTGACTATATACCAATTTTTCCCGAATTGGAAACAAACTCTTGGAATAAATCCATGGGACATAACAACTAACACTTGTTTTGCTTCAAAAATTCTGAAATTTCTTTCTGTATATATAATACCAAGCAGGAAAAACTATAATGATAAGATATGGTAAAAAATGTGGTACACTGGCTACCCATGTTATCAAGAAATGAATATGAGATCTTTGTGCTTGAGTTGAAGTTCTACATGGATTTGCATCTCACTTTTTCACGACTTGTCCCAAAGCATCGTCAGCTAGTGATGGCTATTTGTTGAAGTTGAAAATAGATAGAACTGGATGCATTTGAAAACCGCAGGAGATTGTGCATTCACTTGGGCAGCACCAACCTTATGAAACAGCCTTAAATCATATTAATCTTAGATTTGTCATTCGATTAAATTAAAAAAAAATAACTTTCATTTCAGGGCGACATTCCATTTAAGGCAAAGCTGCTCAAGTTGTAAAAAATTTGTTTTCCCAATGATTGCAAAATATTGCAATCATTAATTTGGCAGAAAATTGCATTAATTTTTGATTTTATTAGCAATGTTGATTTAAATATAGTATATATATATTTAAATAGAAAAAATTTAAATATGGTATGCTGTTGGAGAAGGAGACATGCTATGCTTTTTTTATTCATTTTCAGTGGTTTTAATATTGTTGGGTATGATGAAAAAGAATTGCTCGACAAATCCTGGTACCATTACATTCATTCTGGTGATTTGTGCACTGTTAAAGAATGCCATGATTTGAGTAAGCGAGATTACATTTAATTTACCCTTCAAATGATTAATATGTATTAAGGTAAATGAAAACCAATGTTATTTTAAACGCACACTAAGGCCTTTTGGACCTATGTCCTCTTCAGAGTGTGATTTGAAATTTTTGAGGTATCTTTAAATGGCTACGTACTAATATTTAAAACATCGTTTGTCATTACGTGTTAATTTTATGTCCGGATGTTATAGTTCATTTAATTCAAAGCTGCATGTCCGGATTTAAACTGATATATATATATATATATAATATGTGTTTGGTAGGAATTTCGACAAGTGGAAACTTTTTTGAAAAATTATGGTGAAACCGAGATTTGAACTCGGGACCTTCTGCTTTCTAGGCAGTCGCTCTACCAACTGAGATATCTCACCACGCTAATACTTGTAAGCGTAGATCATTGATATCCAGTCTGGTGAGGTGACGTAATCTGTATGTCTTACCCACTCGACTCAATGTCCCAAACGCAGGCTCGATTCCTTCGACCAGAATTACATCACCTTGATGCCATAATTTTTCTTTTCCATTTGTCTAACGATATTTTTGGTACTAAATCTATTAACATTATATTTGGTGGGAATTTCGACAAATGGAAACTCAAAGCAGAAGGTCCCGAGTTCAAATCTCGGTTTCACCTAAATTTTTCAAAAAGTTTTCATTTGTTGAAATTCCTACCAAATATAATGTTAATAGTTTTAGTACCAAAAATATCATTATGAAAAAATATATATATATATAAGTTTGCAGAAAATTTTAGACCATTTCAGATTCAATTCAAACTCCAATTTTTGTCCGGATTTAAATGTTTCGTGGGCCCTTGTATTCAGTATGAGGCTATTGTTTCGGCGTAATGGCAAATCTGGGGTTTAAAGACAAGTATATCAATGATAAATTTACTGATTTTGGCTTGTAAAGTACCAGAGTTAATAACTCAAGGTCATTGTTACAGTGATATGCTTTAAATCCAATACCAGGCATGAACAAACTTGTCTTTTTTGGGACAACGATATATTTTGCAATTCCAGAAACTTTTGCATGTCAACAATGTGAACCTGCTATAAAAACTGCTATAAAAGATACTGTCACCTCAGCAAAGATGAAGAAAACTTAGCCATTGCCAATTCGGCAATCCCGTACAAGAACAAAACGATAGCTAAAAAAACAATATTTTCGTTCTACCTCCAATCTTTGTTATAAACATTAGTTAACTTTTTGAAAAAAGGAAATAGAAAAAAATATGTTATTCTCGTAACTTTTCTTTCAAGCTGAACTTTTCATAATAGAAACGGTTGTGTTTATTCATCAAATGCGTGTCTTTTTCTAAAGTAGAACTAAGCCAACCTGAAAAAGACAATAAAAATAATACAGTAATAATTTTACTAATTATAAAACGTACAGCCACCAGCGTATTAAGTCTTGTGAACTAATCTTAAATCTAAATTCAAGTATAATATTTGAAAATCACGAAAATGACAAAAAAGGCAGTTTTTAACAAATTGAAGCTAAGTGTTAAATTTTTTAACAAGATTTTCAGAAGTATTAGATTGACAACAAATGTTGGCATCATGAGCAAAAGGTAAAAGTTTATTTTTTTGACACATTAAGCAAGTCATTTATGTATACGAGAAAAAGTAGAGGACGATGTAAAAAACTTTGTGGTACACCATAAGCAATTTTAAGAGGATCAGAATTGCTTTCATTGATTAAGTCGCACGGAATTTCGATTACGATATTTTGCAATTTGGCAATTTTGCAAGTTTTTTGTAGCTGGGCTTTTTTTATAACAGCCTCGATTGTCATCGAAAAGACATTTAAACATTTTTGTAAAATGTAAACAGTTGATTTTGTTATTAATATAAAAAATTCATTTCTCTACCATCGTTAGAAGAATCCAATTAATTTCAGAAACTGCCGATGCTTTGGTAACATTCAGAAATGATCAAGTAATTTCGACTTAAAAAACAAATTTTGAGCTATACGTTTCGAAATTTTGTCACTTAAATACGAAAATGCATGTTGGGCATTTAATGAAAATGATATTTTTTCCAGGATATGATGGTACGACCAGTTTTAAATTAATAACGATCTCGCAAGTGTCCTTAAAATAACTTCTTAGCTGTTTGTTTAGGAACTAACTTAAGAAATCACGAATGCCCGATGTGATTCATGTTTTATTGTAGTTGTATTTATCTGCCATATGCATTTAATAACTATGTTAAATATATGTCATAGCATGTTGGGATCACCCAAACCATTAAATTTCAATTTTTATTTCTTCCTCGTTTCTGTTCGTTCAGGTTGGTTGTTTCTTACAAACATCCACACAAATTTAATTTCCGATTCCTGGGTCCCCTTTTTCCACAATGCTAGAGTAAAATACGTTATGTTGAATAAGAAATGACAGCAGTCACTAATACTTTAATTTTACCAAGATCTTACTAAAAATCAACAATAAGGAAATTGGTCTGTAATTTGAAGGAAGTTGTGGAATACAATTCTTCCCATTCTTGTACAACGATAACACTTATGCAATTTTAAGGATAATTAAAAAAGTAATGCTTACTTATCTTTGCTTAATAGTCATTAAGGAAACTTACAAAGAAATAAACATAGATTCCGTTCTCAATTGCAATCATACCACATATTTTACAGTCGATCATTTAAACAAATATTTCACCACAGCGCCCACTCAATTTATTTATTTGCAAATTCTTGAGTAGTTTCTGAAAAACGTTACAAGACAGTGCCATAATACTTATGAGTTACGAGTTGCCACCAGGGGGTTCTATATTTTCTTTTCTTTGTTTGATTAGGAATATTTCTTCATAAAAACAAGCATCTCTTTGTCATGCTTTACCCAAGAATAGCAAGCATTTCATACGAGATATGACTTACGACTTCCAAGATACAAGTTACGACTTAACAGCAACAACTTTCTTCATGCTGGTCGTGGCATGGCATGGCATGGTTTGCATAAACTTTTCTTTTCCACTTTCAATATATTTTCAAACGTTTCATCCCATGTTCATCCCATGTGGGTCTATTATTAAAAGTGACCCCAAAATACTCTGCATAGTGGCCTGTTCCAATTCGTGCCTATGTATTCAAACTTAATGGGACTTTTACAGCGACTTATCGAGGATAAAACTCCATACTCTCACTTTTGCTCCCAACTTGCAAGTGGCCAAGTGCACGAAGGTCATCTTGTAACTGCTTGGCATCTGCAATCGATGTCACTGTGAGGTATGAAATGGTATCATCTGTGAATAATCTACAGTTGAGTTGAGTCCTTCTGGGATGTCATTTATATAGAGTAAGAACAGAGCTAGGTCAATGGCAGAGCCTTGGGGTACACCTGATACTACGGGAGCATAACTGGAACTTATCGAATCGCTTGTGAATCTGACTTAGGCCCAAAAATGGCGCCATGTCTGCTGCCTCTATCACCAAGAAAAAATGCTGTATCTGGCTTTATTGGTTCTTTCCTTGCAAGATAGATGTTATTTTTGTATACCAGATGTTATCTATTTCTTCTTTTGACTTGGGTACTGTAAACATTTCGCAGGAGTACGGCAAACAGAGCTACTGTTGAAGGAGCTAGAAAATTCATGACCGCCTACTGTTGATGGAGTCGCGTATTGTCGCAAATATACTGAACATTCTTAAAATTCTTTTACACTGAACGTTTCGATGACAACTCGGGTTTCATTCTGGTATACCTGACTAATCATCTCTTCAGAGGTGCATCGCCCCACCTTTAGGGACAATAACATATTACCTTCAAATCGCATACTTTTATATGCAAATCGATGTATTTTTAGCATCATGGCTGTTGACCGCAACCCACTAACACATTAACATCGGAATTATGCTAAGCGGGGACGAAATTAATATAGGACTGATCCGTAAAAAATAAAAAAGGCTTTACTTTATTTAGGCCATGTCGCCTTTAAAGAAGCAAAAGAGCCTAGCATATACCAACCAAAAGCAAACTCGATAAAAACGGCAGGCCCATATGCAGACCCATATTCAGCATCATAGAGCAAATTTATTAACTTTTAATTCCTGAAACAATTAAAGGAGATTATGAAACATTTTAAAACATATTAAAAATGTATAAGAAAGGTGTATACAAACCTTTGCGCCCTACAATTATTCCACGGAATGGCCAGCATGAAGAAAGTTGTTGTTGTTAATCTCATATCTCGGAAGTCATAACTCGTGTGAAAGGCTTGATATGCAGGGGGTAAATCATGATAAGGGAGTGCTTGTTTTTATGAAGAAATTTACGAAGGCTAACAAAGAAAAGAAAACCCTGATTGCAACCCGTAACCCATCAGTCGTAAGTCGTAACTCGTAACTCCGAAAAGGAACGATTGAGCCACAGTAACTAAGATATTTACGCTCACCTGTGCTGGCTTCATATCCATACACTTCCAGTTATAAAGATAATAATTAAGATTCCCATCTCCTATTCCAAACTTTAATTTCTCTAAGAAATCGGTGTTTCCCATTAGATCCAGTGCATTGAATACATCAAAGTTCTTCTAAAAGAATTCGAAATATACATTTTATTGATTTAATGTAAACTAAAAAGAGCATAAAATCAAAGGTGTTAGTTTTCAAAAGATTTCAATAACGAAATTGCATTTGGAATAAAAATAACACGAATATTATCAAAATGGGGAACCAAGAATCAATCAAGACCAAAAGCCACAACATTTGAAATATTTCGAGACAATGATACGAAAACAGCGGCATTGATCGCGTTGCACAGCAAATTCAAATCTTCGTTAAATTGGGATTCGAAAAAATGTGCTGCAAACTCAAACTACAGCGCAAATGAACGAGAATGAGATAAATGGAATAGCGGAAACGCTTGGCTGTTGCTCATATTTTGGCATTCAGGTACGCTTATGTTCAGAGTGCACATGTTGGACGTAAAAAGGACGGTTTCGTGTGTCTGCAAATAGTGTAAGGGGCTAATTACCGCAAGTATGGACACATTCCTGTTGTTTTCAATGGAAGTTTGGTTGGTCTGCTTTTACCAGAAGTGAGACATTTATTTAAGGCCGATCGAGTGGAAGCTGCCATTGAAATTATATTTAAGGTTGCTCCCGCGTAATTTGAGCAACCCTCCGTGGCAAATTTCATTGGCCCATGAGCACTTTGTTTAAATAAAGGGTGGCTCCCGCCAAGATATCAACAAATCTGCTCTCATTCCTCTCGGCGGCTCTGTGGCATTGGTGGCAGCTCTGCGCAAAGACATGTTTTGAAAACAACTATAATTTTAAACATTTTTTTAGTTAAGTCTTTTTTTAAACATTTTGGATAGTTAGAAAATTTTTGATAAAGGGCATAATAGATTCTCCATACAAATTATGAAAAATTGTTAAATTTGAAATTGGTACTATCAGCGAAAGTTGTTAGATCGCTAAATGTTAGTTGAGAGGACTGTCCAAAATAGCACTTTAGGGACAGCATTTCGTTGGGATCTCAATTTTAATATGTTCTCTTTGTCAAAATATACCAGAAGATTAATTTTCATGTTTGTGTCGTTGTTGGGGGGCATTTAATCATCAAATGTTGGTTTAGAGGACTGGATTTGAATACCCAAGTCTAAAAATGGCATTTTGGAACAATTTCTCTATGATTATATGTATTAAGTTTATGGTATTCTCCATTTAGAGATATGTAAGTTTGCCAAGTTTCACGTTTGTAATTCTAACAAAAGGTATTAAAACGTCATATGTTAGTTAAGAGGACTGGGCTCCAGTGCCCTAATCTAAAAATAGCGTTTGGGGACATTTTTCAGCTGGGGGACATTTTTCAACACCGATCTAATCGTGTTCAGCATATCAAAATCTATCAGTTCACAAAGTTTCATACTTTACTCACCAAATGCACGATTCAAAATCTATCAGTTCACAAAGTTTCATGCTTTCCTAACCAAATGCACGATTCAAAATCTATCAGTTCACAAAGTTTCATGCTTTCCTCACCAAATGCACGTTTCTTATGATATTTGTCCTTAAAAGCCCTCACTATTTCCAAAAGGTCATTGGATATTTTATAGATTTTCAATGTAAAATCAAATACAACAATTTATAAATAATGCTCCGTTTCCCACGAAAACGGTGGTAAAAGTCAAAAATGATCATTATATAAATTTTGATTGGTAAATCTGTGATTTGTGCTGCAACAATGGATGCACGAACTGCAACAGGATTTGTAAAACAAATTAACAGAACGTCCTCGGTTAAAAATATTTTTTGTCAAGGCGATTAAATTTATTTCACCTTCGTACTCAACTAAAAATAAATAAAGTGACAAGTTTTAAGATTACCAAAAATTGTATTAACACATGGTAAATAAAATATGGCGATAAGACTTACTAATTTTGCAATGACCAATGCATCGTTCATAAGATCACAAGCGGGTGTTTTTGTGCTCACATTGTAAAAAGAATAAGCAGCTTTCAATAAACTATGATTAGGATGATGCATCACTGTTGACGGTAGGGTGTAAAAACTTATTAAATCAGTGATCTCGCCATTGTCATCCTGCAACGAAAATAAATTTATAATGTATTAAACATAAACGCACGTCTGTCTAATGTGCCCAAGCCCATCACAATTAACTAAGGAGGTGCACGAAGTGTCTTGGTAGCTTATATTGAGAACTATATTTTGTTTGTTTAAAGTGGCACTGAAATGAAAAAATATTTTTTTATTAATTATCATTTTCATCAAGTAAACATTGCCGTTTTGGTGAATGGGGTGCGGAAGTTGGTGTTTGATGGAATTCGAGAGAATACAAGTGGTTGTCGAAAGGTTATGATTCTTAACTTCTATTATTTGATTCCCTTTTTTCTCTGTTTCAATTTACGAGCAACTTGATCAAAAGCTCTTTCCTCCTGCAGCGTTTTGCAGCCTTTGCCTGGGCTAACTTTTTAAGGCTACCTCCTAGGTAATTTCTTGTTGTAACAACAAGATGAGAAAAATCTAAAAGATGAATGCTAAAATACATGTGTGGTTGCCATGTCAAATAATATTATCATGGTTGCATGTGTTGAGTTAGGTAACTCAGCAAACACAAAAAACCACTTTAATAATTTCAGCCATGCATGAAGTGAAATTTTTAAGATCAGAAGAGACCGAACCGAAATTAAATATAAATTTTAGGAAAATAATTAGTAATATTTAGCAAAAACGTTTAAGAAACATAGGAATGTTTTCAGAAAACCCCATTTATCATTTCTCACCAGCAAATGATTTGAGAAAAAACCCTTGTCAATGTATGTGTCATTTTGTAAAATTCACTTCAAGTTCTTTCATTTAAAAATGAATTTGGGTTAATTTTTTATGTATAATCTTGTATATTATGGGTGCATAATATAAACAGATTACACGCTTTTTCTTATGTAAGCAACCTTTTTGTTTTAAGTTGAGGCTAGAAGTTTCTCATTGTTTTCATAAATTTTGGAAAATTTTGTAACCTTCGTTTCTAAAACACCTTAAAAGTACTTTTCAAGGCATGTTCTAAACATCTGAACACTCAATTTCTACCTACTTTCGATTTTGGAGTAGACGACCCCCTGCTTATTTGTTTTCCAGAATTTTCACCCTGCACATTTTTATTCCAACCCCCCCCCCTCTCCCGCTTATTAATTTTGAAGATTTTTGATGTACACGTCAAAAGATATTGCAGTTTTTAGGTAATTTTAGTCTCGTCCGTGACGTCATCGATCACGTGACATTCAAAAATTTTCAGAAATGGCACATTGTCTTAAATTAATCCCAATGACCTACTCAGACAATACAAACCGTAAAAAGCTTAGTTAGGCACTTGCTTAGATGGTTAGGCTATTTTCCCCGTCTAAAATGTTGAGTGGATGATGACAATTAATTTTTTAATGCTAATTGCAACACGCAACCCTAATACACAAAGTTTTTCTGCGTCCAAAACAATATTCAGATTTTTTTAAAAGACATTTAGGGGGATAAGAATTTTATACTGGTTAAATGCAATTAAAGCCCAGTTAATGCGGAAGGAAGAGATTGGCCAGTTAAAAAACTAGAATGTCAAATGTCTCGTCATTAAAGCGAGGCTATCGAAACTTTACTTTGAATAATTTAAAATGCAAAAGTTCAAAATTAAAACTCAGTAGAAAAGCACAACATAAAAACTCCAGATAATGACGGGAACAAAACGTTAATGAATACTTCAGTGACAAACAATAGAGACGAATTAACGCAGTAGAATAAATCAAAATCAATAGCTGTAGAGCTGACAAGGACGGTGCCAACACATGCAAAACTTGAACACAACAACAGGGAAGACAAAAAAGTAACCCCCAAAACCGAAACATTTCTAAAAACACTTCTGAATGAAATTTATTATGAAATTTATCATGTATTAATATCAAGTACAAAATTTAAGTAACCTTCTGAGCAAAAATCAGCAACATATCAGCGCTCGAAAAGGGGGGATATTCCCTCTTTATCAAAGGTATATAGGCCATGTGCCACCCTTAATGGCATACTTTCTTTAATTATAGTCTAATTTTAATAACATTTTCTCCAATTTTTGGGAAGACTCTCTCCATTTCTTTGTATTTTGGTGTTTACAGTCTAGGCACTGTATAATTTCCCCAAAAAATTGGTCTAGGCAAGGGTATCTTATATGTGAAAAATTTGGTCTAGCCAGAAATGGTTCCCTTTAAAACTGTGGGTGGTACACCCCTACCCGAAATTGAGCCAAGAACCCCCATCCTTATATATCAGCGCTGCTGGTAAAGAAATAAGGCTTTGAGAAAATATGTATGGAAATCACCATCTATATGAATTGAAACCATTTTTTGCCTCTTTGAAAAATTACAAACCCCAAAGCATCTTTATAGTAAACAAATTCGGACCCCAAATATGCAATATAGACCCTTCTGATGAGAACCTCACCCTGAAAATTGTAATAGTACTGCAATGGTAAGAACCAATTCAGTCTGTTTGTAAAAAAGCAGGTTCTTGTCTGCTGGGCTTTACTGTATTACGTAATCAAAATGTATGACGTCATATATTCAAAATCTATTCTTGGAATAAACTGGGACAAGAAGGAAGATATTTTTAGATTCAGTCTCAAACAGAATGCAATGAAACACGAGAAGAATGAAACGATAACGAAAAGAAACATTCTGAAAATGATAGTCAGTTTGTATGATCCTTTGGGATTAGTTAGCCCTGTGATGGCGAAAGCAAAGATATTATTTCAAGATATATGCAGAGAAAAGATAGAGTGGGATGAAGAAGTGTCAGAAGCTCATACATTGAGATGGTTACAATGGTTGAAAGAATTGGAAGAAGCAAACGAAATTGAAGTAACTAGATGCGCAGTTGGAGACGTACAAGATGACGTGAAAGAGTGTCATTTACATGGCTTCAGTGATGCAAGTGAGAAGGCTTATTGTTGTGCAATTTACTTACATATTGTAACAGAAAAAAGTGAAAAGGTTACAATGCTTACTTCAAAGACAAGAGTGACACCATTGAAAAGCATGAGTATTCCAAGATTGGAATTGACAGCAGCAAAGATACTTGCACAGATGGTTGAAACAGTTACAAACGCTTTGAAAGGAGAAGTTGAGTTATCAAGTATAAACTTATGGACAGATAGTATGACAACACTCTGGTGGATAAAAAACAAGAAAGAATGGAAGCAATACGTTAAGAATAGAGTAAATGAGATATTGCAAAAGACAAGCATGAAGGATTGGAGACATTGCCCAGGGGCACAGAACCCTGTAGACATAGGATCGAGAGGTATGAAAGCGACTGATTTGAAACACAGTGAATTATGGTGGAGAGGACCAAAGTGGATAACGAGCAAAGATAATTGGCCAGTAGTTGAAAAGATAAAAGAGACAGAAGCAAGTTTTGAAGAGCAGAAGAAAGATACATTAAATGTGCTTATTGCAAAAGATGAAGATAGAGAAAAAATCAATATCCTCAATGTAGTAGATGTTTCTAGGTACAGTTCTATTGAGAAAGCTAGAAGAGTGACAGCCTACGTATTGAGAGCTATTGTGAATTTTAAAACAAAAAGGTACAAAGAGCAAAGAACCAGTGGAAGATTGACATTATGCGAATTAAAAAATGCTGAAAAAGAATTGATAAAAGGAGCACAGAAACAAATCCCAAGAGATCGGAAATGGAAAGATATGGAACGAGATTTAGGTCTTGAAGATGAAAAGGGTATTATTCATTGTACAGGACGATTGAAGAATTCAGACTTAAATGATCATGCAAAGAAACCGATTTTGTTACCCAAGTATCACATGTTGACAGATCTATACATTCGGAGAGCACACAAACTAGCAATGCATTCGGGAGTGAGAGCAACGTTAGCCGAGCTTAGGAGCAGATATTGGGTACCACAAGCACGCAAACAAGTAAAAAAGATTAGAAAGGATTGTGTTAGATGTCAAAGATATGAAGGAAAAGCTTATCAAGCACCAGTAACTGCAGCATTACCAAAGTTTAGAGTGTCTGAGGCCAAACCATTTGAGAAAGTCGGAATAGACTTTGCTGGACCCTTGTTTGTAAAGAAAGGAAAATTAACATTGAAAGTATATATTTGTTTGTTTTCGTGTGCTGTAAGTCGGGCATTGCATTTGGAGTTGACAGAAAGTTTAAACTTGTCGGATTTTATGCTTTGTTTCAGAAGGTTTTGTGGTAGACGTGGAATGCCAGGGTTGGTAGTAAGTGATAACGCTAAGACGTTCAAAGCAGCCAAAATGTTTTTAAAGAAATTGTTGGTAAATGATGAAGCTAGAAAGTATTTTGAGGATAATAATGTTGATTGGCGTTTTAATTTGTCGAGGGCCCCCTGGTGGGGTGGCTTCTTTGAGAGGATGGTAGGTAGTGTTAAGAGGTCATTAAAAAAGGTTTTACAAAATGCCAAATTAACAAGTACAGAGCTGAACACAAATTTGATAGAAATAGAAGGGACCTTAAATAATCGACCTTTAACCTATGCTTATGATGAAATGGACGCGGAAATGCTAACACCTGCGCATCTGCTGTATGGGTATCGTTTTGATATGATACCCGACGACGTGAAAGATGATGAAGATAAAACCAGTTTAGAGAAAAGACATCGTTACCTTGCCAACAAAAGAAAACACTTTTGGCGACGATGGAAAACCGAGTATCTTGTAAATCTGCGTGAACATCATAGGATGCAAGACAAGAAGACGGCTAGAACTGTTCAAGAAGGAGATGTTGTTGTTATAGCGGATGAAAACAAATTGCCAAGAGGACGATGGAGAATGGGACATGTGCGAAAATTGATAAGCGGAGCTGATGGAGTTGTTCGAGGAGCAAGGGTTGATGTCATCAGCGGTAAAAGAATTACTCAGTTGGATCGACCAGTGCAGAAATTGGTGCCGATGGAGGTAAATTTGAAACCTGAACATGATGAGGTAAGACCATTACGCATTTTACCCAAGAGAGTCGCTGCAATTGATGCCAACTGGAGAAGAAAGACGATGGACAAGATGTTGAATCAGCTAGACTGATTCAAAGGGGGAGTGTGTTGGAACTCTTAAGCGCCCCTGCGAAGGATTTAAAGGAATTTATATTTTTAGATTTTGATGTATTTTGATTGACA